>JAODTV010000018.1:20964833-20975398 GCA_025399955.1 Galeichthys feliceps
CAAAACAATCGGAACGGAAATCCGTGGAGAACTGACGGAGGAGATACGATTTAACTGAATTGTGGACAATGGACGCCAAGCCATGGCAACAGCTCATCGGCCTTATGGTCAGATCAAAAACAGTCAGAAGTTGTGAAAAAAAGTATTTTTGGTAAACAGGCCAACACAAAGATAAACGCTCAATAAATAAAAGCTTATATTATGTTCCGTATCAAGGGTTCGTTTTGCTGCTTCTTCTGAACATTTTCGAAATGCTTACTTAATCGTGGTATAAATGATGCACGCTGGTCATGTTTTCATTCGATTCAATTTGATTCTCAGAATATTTTGTACATCATTTTGACAAAGAAACATTACGACTGAAAAGACATTTTTTTCTGAATCATGAACATTGCAAAACAATGTACATTTTTGTCTATATTTTGTCTGTATAGAAGTGCATAAATCAAAAATAGCCATGATCAGAGGTTTAATATTGTAAACAAAATGTACTACAGGTTCACCATAGGTTAAAAAATAAATAAATACATTTATATATTCTCCCAAAAAATGAATGAATGAACAAAGACATGGGGAAAGTGACCGATTGAAACATAATGAGCTCCGTAGCAGCGCCTGAGGCATCATTTTAACTGGAAATAGAGTTACAAAGTCGGCTAAACTACCCGACTTCTATGGCTTCTTTCTCAGGCACTGTAGAGGCGCAGAGCTGGTGCTGCTTGAAAGCTCCTGAAGAGAACTCTTAAACAATTATAAGATTGTTGTGTAACCATATAATGCGTGTCAGTCCTTGTGATCCAGAGCGGTTGGTCACTTTGCGAGTGTAGATGATTCCTGGTAATGGTGCACGCTCTCTGCGAACGAATACAATCATGTGACCAGTGTGCTCGCTGTATATTTTTACTTTGTGGGTTGCACAGATTGGGACCTCTGGTGTTCAAAGAGTGCCACTGCATTACATACATAATTAACAGCATGCTGATTTCCACGTGAATCCATGTGAAGTGCACATTTCCACGATGGACATCGTCATGTTTTTGATTCACGTAGCATTCTTACACCCCTATTATTCATGTATTTTTAAATGTCGCCAATTCTTTGAAACAATTTATGTCAATTGACAAGTGGTACCAAAAGACAAAATGCAAATCATTTGGACCTGTAATCTGCATTCAAAATATTGTGACTGCTTACAGCAGCACTTGTAAATAAGAACCCATGATCTGATTGGTTGCAGAGGAATTGTGGGTGAGAATTTGTGGACTATCTACAACTTTCCCGAACTCTGACCATAGCGGAAGCCGGGATCTTTCTTCCGCTCCACTGTGTTGGCGTTTGTAGCTAACGTTAACTGCTAGGTAGTGGAGCTCAAAGATGGTTCCATGGGTCCGATTTTCTGACGTGCTCTGGGAATAATACGATCAAAGTGCCCCATCCGTCTACCCTCATGGAATGGACAGACGACATGAAGTTGTGGCTGGACGTCAGCTACGTTGACATTGTCAGTTATTGTATTCTTAGTGAGGGCGTTGATGGCGAAGAGCTAAGGAACTACAAAAGCACGGCGGCGTACAATTATCTACACAGTAATAAAATTGCCAAAATTATGTGTAAGAGAGAGGGCGTGTTTGTTTGCTTAAAGGCTGAGGTTGATCATAGCCAGAGCAAAAAAAAAGGGAAATCCTGCAGTCGTGCGGCATCATCCGGAAGGTAGGCTATGTCAGAGTAGAGCGATTGTATTATTGTATTGGTTTACTAATAATGTAGTGTAATATTGTAAGTCGCTTTGGACAAAAGCATCTGATACCACACAGGCTCAATATGTATATGTATAGGCTCAAGAAGCAAAAGCTCGGTCAGAGAAGCATTGGCTAACCATTTTAATGCAGATGCTGTCAAACTTTGGAAACAATAAACATACCATACTTAAATAACTCCTTGTCTATGTATTTGCCCAAGCTTCTTCATCTTCTTAACTCCCCTGATCAATCCAGATATTGGATGGTATTTGTAGGCTATTTGTTTACACTAGTACTTCAGCACTGGTTGCTCTTGGATTCTCTTGGCTCCATGCACTTATTGTTAGTCACTTTGAATAAAAACGTCAGCTAAATGACTGTAAAGTAGTGTAATGTTTGAATAATGTACAACAATTACACAGAATTAATGTTGTTGATTATTCCGTGTCTGGGGGCATATGTTAAACACTGTGGAGTGTTATTCAAGTAAAATGGTTTTACATTTTTTTGTGCTCGACGAGAGAAAATTTAAGGGCCACTTTATTTTGGCTTGGGCCACTAAGAATTCAGGGATACTGGATGGGAAGCCATCAAGTTGAAGAAGTAGCACTTCCTAATAATGATCACAGAGGGTGCTACTTTCAGAGAGAGGTACAGGAGAGCCAGTAGGTATGAAGCAAAAGTAGTTGCAGAAGCTAAAGCTTGGTGTGGCAGCGGGGGTATGGACAAGCCCCCATGCCCATGTTTGTGAATGGAGAGCGAGGCCGTGGGAGGTGAGTGGCAAAACGATCACACCTGTGTCTAGTTGACGCTGCATGTGTGTGTGCCTTGCAGTGATGGCTGAGGGATAAGGGGACAGAAAGTGGACAGGAGGTGGTACTCTCGACCAGAGAGCATGTGTGTGTGTTGTGTGTGCCAAATCCCAAGCTGCTGAAAACCAGCTATTTTCACTGATTAAAAAGTGAAGCAGAATCCACCTGTCCTGTGCTTCAATGTTCCACACCCCAGGGAAGTCCACATTGGGCAAGGAAGGAGTTAGGAAAGGCCATGGATAAAAAGTCTTTTGGGCTGCCCCAAAGATGTTCAATCAAAGATTCAGCATCACAGGAAGGGGAGGTGAGAACAAGCACAAATTCTGCTGCACAAGTATGGGGGAGTGTTGACCTTTTACTGGGTGTCATGTCTGTACCTGCTTGCACTCAAGACTCTACTTCCCAGAATTCACAGTGGCCTTCAAATATGGCCACCATGGACTACAACATCCATCCTGCACATCATCGCCCACAGTCCCCTGACTACTAACTGCACTCACCTGTTCACAATTATCACAGCTCACCTATTTAAGGACTCTGTTCACAATTTGCTATTGTGACGTATACACGCAGGTCCTTGTGTCTGACTTTATCAAGGCTTTTTTCATTGTGCTGCTGATTGTGGTTTTGACTTTGTTTGGACTTTGCCTTTTTGATATTGCCTCTGATATTCTGTTTGTGTCTTGCCTGACCTTTGCCTGTTTCTGGAGTCTGACTCTTGCCTATGATTTGGATTTGTCTGCCAGTTTGCTTGAATAAACCCTTTTTCTGCTTTTACATCCATCTGTCACCTGCATTCCTGACACTGGGGACTTTGTGGAGAAATCAGTGAAGGATTGATAAGGAACTCCTTAAACCAGTAGATATGCCCTCTCTTCAGGATGCACTATGAGAAATCTCTGCTGTTTTGAAGTCCATTTCAGTGATCGAGGTTACTATGGTATTAGAAACCTTCACAGCAGCAAGGTTGTTGGAGGGGATGAGATTTGGAGGCACTGGACAAGGTTGCTATTGTGTGGTTAACACTTCAATGTTGTGTGAAAATCTGGGGCAGAGCCTTTGAACTGGCAAATTGGGATGGTGTTCTCAAGAGGGTGTGTTCCAATTGCAGGAAAATCAAAACATCTCCGCCACCTTGTAAATGTCTATGCCAGTGTTCTGTAGGAGAGACTCTGTCTGACAGCTGAAACTAAGATTCAGGCAGAACCAAACAACAGGTTTCCCCCAGACTGTAGAATAGTCGGCCATTCTTGCACAACTTTTGTGAGGAGTCATGGGAGTATGCTAATTTGTGACATTTGTAGTTTACTGCCCCTGCGATGACCTGGTGACTTGTCCAGGGTGTACCCCGCCTCTCACCCATTCAGATTCACTTTATTGTCCCTCAAGGGGAAATTAGTTTTACAACAGGAGCAGACAAAAAACAACATACACAAGGACAACAAATCCAAAAAAACTAAAATAACCCCCCCCAAAAAAAACACCACATCAAGGGCTCATACCGAATGGGAATACTATCAAATATAACAAATGCCTTGCTAATCTAAGCAATGGTGCAATTAAAGCAACCATAGACTATATGCCATTAAGGAAATGGATTGCAGTGGGGATAAATGAGACCATAGTCATAGCTGATAGTCAGCTGGGATAGGCTCCAGCTTGTCTGCGACCCTGTAAAGGATAAGCGGCTACAGATAATGGATGGATAGTTTACTGCAGGAGAAAGGGGCTTGTGTCATTATGTTGCATGATCATGCACGGTCAGAGTTTGACCACCTTGCCATTAAGTCAGTTCAGGGGTTGGTGGTAGTCTCCAGCAGGGGTGTGTCTCTACTCTTTTTGGTTTCAAGAACAGGATATCAGGATGCAACCAAGGTTGGAGAGGTATCCAGTAAGGGATGGAAGGCACTAGAGTTACCATCGCTGTTATTTACAAATGATGTTCTTTTGGCACCATCCAAAGTGGACTTCTGACACACACACACTCATTGCTGCCAAATCTCAGTCCATGCTTCTCTCCTGGAAAACAGTGGGGTGCTCCCTTCAGGTGAGGGGAGAGACCTTACCCTGGTAGAGAAATTTGAACACATTGGCAGCTTATTCATGAGTGATGGAAAAAGAAAGCATGGGACTGACAAATGGGTCAGTGGTAGCAGTCTAGTGAGTAGTGACAAAGAATAAGAATGTGAGTACAGGCAGCAGAGGTGCACAGTTAAGAGCATGTATAACCATAATACAAAAGATGTCAATATGTACTTATACAGAGAGAGAGTATGAAATAGTGTGAAAAGGTTGGAGGCAGATAAGCAATATTGAAGGTGAGCATGAAAATGGAAAGGTAGTGTGTAGACTGGGAGTGTGCAGATAGGGAGTGTGAGAGGGTAGTGTGGAGCTAGTACATATGAAAGGGCAGTGTACAGACGGGGAGAGTGTGGAAGGGTAGTGCGCAAATGGGGAGAGTGTGGAAGGGTAGAGAGGAGCTAGAAAGTATGGAAGGGTAGGGTACAGACAGGGAGTACGGAAGGGTAGGGTGAAGTAAGGAAGGGTAATTTGCAGATAGGAAGTAAGGAAGGGTGGTGTACAGATACGAAGTATGGAAGGGTAATGTGGAGCTACAAAGTATGAAAGGGTGGTGTGCAAATAAGGAGTGTGGAAGGGTAGGGGGGAGCAAAAGTACACTTTTTTATACTTAAATAGAAATATGTATACTTGTGTAAAAAATACTCTGGTAAAAGCAGAAGTTCTGATTCAATAACTTTACTCAAGTAAAAGCACAGGCTGTGAAATATACTCAAAGTAAAAAGTAGCTCTTTGAAGGACATTTCTACCAGCTGTTTCTGGGCCAAGCTAACTGAAACTCGTGTAATAATATAATATATTCAGGGGTCAGCATGCGGAAGGAGGCTTTCTTAAACTAATTATTAATAAAAAACAGTGTTGTCTTTTCTATGTGTTATTATCCCATCCATTTAGGTTGAAATTGATCTTGATGTTGGGAAGGCATGCAATGATGCAAAATTTAAATAAAATAAAAAAAATCGACAATTCCCCTCAAATGCATTAAAACTAAAGTAACAAGCCTGACTTGAAAATGTAAGGAGTAGAAAGTACAGATATTTGTTTTTAAATGTAGGGAGTAAATATCAAAAGGTGTCAGAAAAATAAACACTCAAGTAAAGTACACATACCTGAAAACTCTACTTAAGTACAGTAACGAGGTATTTGTACTTCGTCACTTCCCACCTCTCAAGTTTAGAAGGGTAGTGTGCAGATAGGAAGTATGGATAAATAGCGTGCCGAGAGAGAGCATGGAAGGGTAGCATGCAGACAGGGAGCTGAAATGTGTAAATGGGGCTTGCTCCCAAGAATTTTAAATGCAGTTCCTAAAATTAGAACAGATATGGCAAAACTGCTTCAGATGCTTTAAAGCACACATTGACTGGAGAAGATATGTGTGGCATTGGCTTCATTTAGTCATCAGGTAAGTGTGTGGGTATGTAGCTTGTATTACCCTTTGACGTTTCCCACACAGTCCCATACAAACTACTCTAAGTTAAATGTCACTAGCATTTTTACCCACACTGATGCTCTTTCCTGCCTGTGACGCATTCAAGGCTCAGAAACAGACAGAAATAGAAAGCGAGAGTGAGCATAAGTCCAAAAATGCTGCAAACAGGACAATGCTGCAACCAAGCCAAATGTTTTAACACATGTAAATATAACTCCACCTAGAGGCAACTTCTACTGAGAGGGTGAATCATTCGCACATGTAAACACAAAGGCTTCAAAGGTCAGTTGCACACATTTGTCATGACTAATATTACAGTGATGGGTGTGTGTCCATCAATCTCTCCATCTATGATACCCACACATACACAACATACACATGTTCACCACATCATCATACTATTGGAGCTCTCAGCTTACTGATAAGGCACACTTCAGTGGGTATGTACGTGTTAAAGTAAACCCATTCCTACGGACTCAGATTTTCCTTTCAGCTCAACAACCTCAATAATATTCAATCAAACCCACTTCACCTGAGCCTGACAGATGAAATTACACAGAAAAACATGGTGGCCGGAGCTGCCCTCGACTCTTAGCCTGTCGTCGCTGGTTACAGCACATAAAGGAATTAGTGCTGATTGAGTGGATTACAGCATCTTCCGGGGAAGCACAACTTTTTATTATGGTGCAGTATGTTACATGTATAACATGAACAATAGGCTTATAATATTCATGAGCACATTCTAACATGTTATAGCTCATTTACAGGGATCTGGAATCTAAGACTACTAATAAACACAGCTAATCAAGTTTTCTGTACCAAGACACCTAAAAGGACCGTTTTTGCTCCCTGACTTTTGAATTAAAATCTTGAGCGTTGGTCTGCTTTCTTGGTTCATTTTTAGTCTCTCCTCATAAGTATGAGCATCAAAAGATTTTTCTAAGCAGTCTTAATGGTCTGCCATTTCAGCCCAAAATGCAGCTGCTAGCTGAAGAAGAAAGTGACTGCATGCTATAGACTTGTAAACAACACATTTCAGAAATGAATGCGAAGAAATGAACAGAAATTTATAGTACTTTATTTGCTACACTGTTTATTTGCAATATTTACAAATTACACCTACTTCACACTCCAACCGATTCTGATTGGTGCTGCTGATGTGTTCAAATTTGACATGTCGGTCACGTTCATTCCCGATTTACCGATTGGCAGCTGGTTACGGGGTTCCTCTGCTTTGAGAGATTGACCAATCGTCATAAACAGAAGCTGTCCATCCAGGCAGGAAAAACAAAGAGCGCACTGGCCAATAAATGTCAAGAAGTTGTTGGGGTTGTTTTTTTTCTGTGTAAAACATACCCACCCAAAATTGTCCAATGAGCATTACCATTAAAACAGCAAGTACACAAACACCTAACAGACACTAATTGATGCACTTCAATGTGTGTCTGTTAGCTCCATGTCAGGGGAATCAAAGGAGACTTTCCCGCATTTGATTAGCTAAAATATTGAATTACACCAAGACTGAATGAATAATATGGACAGTTTGGTAAGCAATTCATTGATGCATTTTAATGAAATACTAGAGGAAGCCAGGCTTCCCATGTCGTCTTAAAGCAACTGCCTGTGTAACTGAACCAGAGAAGATAAGAATTTAACCAATTTATTTTTTTAAGTAATAAAAATACATTAAAAATGAATAAACTACACATTTGTCTTACGTTGTCATTTGTAACTAAGCACCTTTTCAAAAATGAGAGATGATCTGTGTTTAAATGCCTGTAAGAATTCCCTTATCTGTACCATCATTACATCATTAATGCTGGAACTGAACTGTACCTTCAGTACTTTCTAATGCCTGTTAGCATATACCTGCACAATCATTACACAGCTGAGCACAAAAACCATTAATTACAAGGCACTGGACTCCTCAATCTCATTCATCTCATGTGATAGCCACTTAGTTGTTGTGATATGTGTTAATTGCTATCTTGGGAGACTCTCTATCATTCAAAATTATTTGCTGTGTGACCTCCAGTGGATTGTAATCAGGCAAGCAGCAAGCCAGTGGATCACAACGCTAAACATTTTTATTCACAAATGTTCTACTCACACCTCTGGTTTCAAACTGGAGGCACTGTTCAGGCTTTACTATAACTGGAAGCCATTTTCATAAACGGCTGTATTTAGAGTTGGCAACTTAAGTTGGTAACTTATTTTCAAAAGTTTGGTCAATATTAACGGTTTATGAAACCTCCACCCCCAAGGAAATCGAGGGATAGAAAATGAGGACTGACAAAACTGTTTTTTTTAATCATTTGTGTTAATTAAGCAGGATTTTGCCAATAAGAGTCACCCACATTAACTGGCTGCCAGTCGATAAAACAGCACTTAATATAGCACATCCTACTTCTTGCACAATGAACTAGGCTTAGCCTAATTCTTTGTGCTTACAGTGGCAGAAAGCATGAGGGTTGGGGATGACACAAAAAAGTTTTTGTAGGTTGTTTTTTTTCTTATTTTATTTTATGCGCCATCACAATAAATGACATGTATAAATTTATTTAATTTAATGCTGTAATTATATACTAAATATGTCATGAAATCATAACATGGTTTAATTGATTAGCTGATAAAGCACTGCTATAGTTTACAGAAGATTTGTGGCATCTTCAGAAACTCTCTTTACATAACAAATTTCATAACATTGAATTTATACATTTAAAATTGCCCTCATGTGGCATTCCTTGGTGTTTTGAATGCACTGACATTTCACAAAACGTTGACTGATGATTGGGGTTCAGTACATAACTCCCGAAGGGCGCATCTTTCAGTGCTGTTAACACTGATTCATACTGACATCTAATTCTCCTCATTGTCATGGGTTACAGATCAGCGTAACAGTCATGGGTGACATGTGAGTGTGTGAAAGTTTGTACAACAACTATCCAGGCCATACAGAGGACCAGAGTGAATGATGTCACCATGCCTGCAGGTCATTAGTGTTTTGTAAAAGTGCATCACACATACACACTCTACAGTAAACAGCTGTGTGCGCGCTTAGGCACACAATGTTCCTGATCACAGGCAATACATCATCATCATCATCATCATCATATCTAACCCATCCTCCAAAGGCGACAAATACGCTCTCCTCCTCTGCATATAAAAATCGTTCTCCTGAACTTTCTTTCACTCAGAGCTTAAAATGAGACACTCGTGATGATGCTTAAGCAGGTTCAGATCAGTGCTTTAACCTTTAACTTAGAGATGGGAAATAACATCCCAGGAAAAATAATATCATGGGAACATAATTTAAAAATCACTACTAAAGAGAAACTCAATAAATCTCAATACATTCAAATCAAACAAGTTAAAGACCAACAGATAGCTGTGTGCTATTTTTGTGAGCAGTCACGTAAACTGTAATACGTATAGTATAAATAGTTAGTAATTGTATAAATAGCAGTCATGTAAACTGTAATATGCAAATTAATGTAAGGTAAACTGTTATACATGAACCAGAGGACAAGATTATTTGATATACAAAAACAATACTAGACAAGCCTAATCTTACTAAACCACAGTCCGTTAATTGAGCATTCAAGAAGGTTTTTAAATCACCATATGCACTGGAGGCATCCAGTGCTACATCTCAGGTTAGTCACCATAACATTTTCAAACTGCTGTTCATTCGAAGTTACAGGGTAGCTAAAAAGCGCTGACTGCTCTCTTCCACATATCTGAACTTCCAAGCTGTAGATGTTTGGTTCGTGTCTTTCAGATGGACAGAGGAGAAAGTAACACCATTCTTCCCATCAAAAGTACGAAGGACTCCCAGGCACAGGCGGCTGTGGTATCATCAGGATTCAAACTCGTTATTTCCTTGGTGAAATTTCTCTGGACAAAGGCTTTTCTGCTGTGCCACTAGGTCAGGAAACATATTTAAATAAGGCTGTGGGGTGTAAAGGATTTGGAACATGACGAACAAGACATTTTTGGAATCAAACATGGGCAATAATTACTCTTCTTCTTAATCTACTAAGAACCAAAATTGTCAGAAACGAGTTCATATGCATCTTTCCTTTTCGCCAAACTGTATTTTTTTTGTTCTCAAGGGTGCTAGGGACTTTTTATTTATTTATGTGTTTGTTTGTTTGTTTCGTTTCATTTCATTTCATTATTTCATTTTTTTGGGACTGCCCAGCCCTTCCCTCATTCTGGCGACAGTTTGCTACTGATATATCAAGCTTAATACACTGATATTTTATTTTAACACCTGACTTGTTCTTTCTGTATGACTTCTTGAACATTTCATTGACATTTTGCAGAAGAACCTACTCCTTGCTTCTTTCATAGCAGCTGTTGGTTAGTCCAGTGGTTCTCAACCTTTTCCGCTTTCAGGCCCACCTATTCATACTTGTAACGAGTTGGGGCCCATTAAAAAAATCCCCAATTATTTTGGCTCATCTATTCTATTAGAATCTAATAATCTACTGTAAAGTGTAT
>JAODTV010000018.1:21473379-21486585 GCA_025399955.1 Galeichthys feliceps
CTCAGTATAATATGATAAATAATAAAAATGGCTTTATTGCTGTTTCTTCAGCAAAAACAAGGTATTTAGGATATTTTAGGACCGTATCTTGACAGCGTGGCGGCATTTTTGGAAGATTTACAGCGTGGTGGCGGCCAAAAGTAGCGTGGCGGCCCGCCACGCAAGTTACAATGTAGGGGAAACACTGTATGTATATGTGTATGTGTGTATACAGGGTGTTTAAAAAAAAATGTGATATTATTTGAGATGTAAATATCCCAGAAACTGAACAGGCTTAGTGTTGAGCAATATAAGATTTATTCCTAAAAATTTGAATGAGAAATTCAAAGGTATGTGGATTCCATGAACGATTTCACAAATTGTCAATATGCGCGCCGCCTGAGACACAGACACACAGAGACAGCCTTCCTCTTTGAACTTTTTGTGCCATGTCCAAATCTGCATTGCAGTTGGTGAATTTTTAGAGAATTCTCTCATAAATGCATGCTGCACAGTCTTGTTCGAGCGTACTCTAACACACAAAACGCCTTTTCTTTTCCAGAGAATGGCATTTCTATAACTAAAAAGATAAAAACAAAAAACATTAAACATAAACTTTTGACCTGTTTCCACACATGCTGTTAAAATTTGAGGTCAATTGGACGAGAATTGACAAAGTCATTAGATTGTGAAATTATATCAAATTTTTTTGAAACTGTGTGTATATGTGTGTATGTATGTGTGTGTGTGTGTGTGTATGTATGTAAGTTAATTAAGTTCCATAGTTCTTGCTGATTTCTTGTTGGTGGCACTTTTCTCTTGCTCTTTCAGGGAGCAGTTGCTTTTGGAATCAGTGTTTAGAGAGAACTGACCAACTTTTAGTTAATGTATAAGAAAAAGGAGCATGCATTTTTTTGATGAGTTGTTTGATTTAATAATTAATTTTTGTAATTAGCAGAAGATAAACCATGACATCAATCATTGCTATAGCTTCAAATGTTAACTTGCGTTTCTGTGAAGAATGTCTGTAATGTAGCTGAGCTACATTTGTAACATATTATAAATTAATTTGAACAGACACACTTTCACTTGTTTAGTACATGGCCCCCCTTGCAAATGCCTAAGAACCTCATACTATTCTGTAACAGCATTAATGTTCCAGGTTTTCAGAGGCTTGTTTCAGGTGGTTCTCCAAAGCATTTTTGATCAAGCATCAAATTTCTCTTGGGTCTTGAAATTCAGTATGTCTTCGGTTTTGTGTGACAGAGGACGACAGCTTGCAGTCCGAGGTTCCACACTTGGCCTGCTCTGTGTACTACAGTGCTCTGAAGGATCTGCCTGCAATGGTGCGTCTGTGGTGGAACAGTCAGGAGAAGCGCGTGGTTAGCACCGTGGATAAATTCACCAGCAAGTATGTGAGCAGTGTGCTATCGGCTCAGGAGATTTCCTCAGTGCAGTCCAGCACGCAGACCTTTGACAGCATGACGGTGAGACACGGTGCAGTAAACTTGATATCAGGCTTTCACATGCTGTGACAAACACAATGGAATGGTTTATGCTAAACTTCAGTTGGTGGAGGCTTGTTTGGAATTGCCGACAACTGCTCAGAAAAGGGCTGTTAAATAAAACATAGCCCTGGCAGCAGTACTGCTTTGATTCAGCCTCCACGCTCGCACACTTGGAGTGTGTTCAGAAAAACTAGTAGCATTAAAAATGGCTTAACTTCACTGAGCTGGAATACTGCTCATAAGGTTTGGATCATAAGTTGTCAAAACCTTTATCGTGTCCAATATGCAGTTAGATTTTTCATGCAAAAACAGTTTTGTATGAGAATCTGTGGGTACATTCGTGTAGTGTTAATCCACAGGAAGCTAAGGTATTTCAGTCTTTTGCATCTTTTTTTGGCATATCAGATAAAGTGTAAATTTGATGGCTGCTTTGCTTCCATATTGTTCTCACTAAGGGCCATTTAAGTCAAATTAAAAAGGTTCAATCTCAAAAGCTGATTAAGTGTTCTATTAAAATGAGAGCTATAACCCATATAAAGCCTCACTTTGTTTGCATATGCCACAAAATAATGATTAGAATGTGTGGTGTGTGTTTGGGTGTGATATCCTGTTTTATATGAAAAGAAAGCTTTCAAAGTTCTCATGTAATTTAGAGCTGTCTGGAAATGGGATTTTATTATGGACGAGACCTGCACATGTTTCATTACAGAGGTCACCCTGAGAAACCAATACCACCCAATGACTAAATGTTCAACTTTTGTGTACCAGTAAGGCATGTATGTATCTATGTTTCCAGGTCAAAGCTCGCTCTGCCACACGAGAGGTGATAGCGACATACTCAGTGGATGATATTTTTATTGAGCTCGTGATCCAGCTGCCTCAGAACTACCCTCTGGGCTCCATTATTGTAGAGAGTGGCCGCAGGGTCGGTGTCGCAGTGCAGCAGTGGCGCAACTGGATGCTGCAGCTCAGCACCTACCTTACACACCAGGTACGACCAATAACCTGCTTTCACACCAAATACACTTTCAAGAATATTAAACCTGGATGCTAGAAAAGATTAATGAAGTACACTGAAGTTTGTTTTCTCAATTTTTCCTGCCATGCACGTCCAACATGTACACTATATGGCCAAAAGTGTGTGGACACCTGACCATTACAACCCATTTTGCTGTTAGAATAACTACTAATCTTCTGAGAAAGCTTTCCACTAGAATTTAGAGCATGGCTGTGACAATTTGCCCGTTCATTAGTAAGGTCAGGCACTGATGTTGGGCAAGGAGGTCTGGGGTGCAATCTGTGTTCTGGTTCATTTCAGAGCTATTCAGTAGGGTTAACATCAGGGTTCTGTGCAGCCCACTTTGGTTCTTCCACTCCAACCTTGGCAAGCCATGTCTTTCTTCATGGACCTCACTTTGTGCACATGGGCATTGTCATGCTGGAACAGATTTGGCCCTTTTAGTTCCAGTGAAAGGAAGTTGTAATTCTACAGCGTACATAGTCATTCAAGACAATTGTGTGCTTCCAACTTTGTGGCAACAGTTTGGGGAAGAACCACATATGGGTGTGATTCAGTCTAAACATGAATAGTGAACTTAAGTTATTGAAGTCTTGCAAACTTGCATAAGAAAGATCTTAAACACCTCTGTCAGTACAATTGGTTTTATAATAATGAAATTCAAATTTCCATCAGTCTCCTCTTTATACCACTCTACCGCCTACTCAAGTTTTATACTTAAAGAAATATGTTTTACTGGTTTATTAAATATTATTTATTTTCCCCCTTTGAGTCAGGTACAATCCACACAAAGCTGGGTGAGAAATAGGGATTGGATAAAATGAACACTGACTGACTGACTTTCTTTTGATGAAGTAATTGAGTTTTGAATTTATCTTAAACTTCTCTGTTCTTTTGATTTCCATTGCATGTCAACAAGTTTCCTTGGGCAACGACTGTCTAGAGCTACTATCACTATTTCACACCTAGACTTCAATATGCTCAAATACTAACACACTTGTAATTTGGATTATAACTTGTATGTGGCTGTGTGTACTGTGTATGTTGTGTGTAGAACGGCAGTATCATGGAAGGTCTGTCTCTGTGGAAGAACAATGTGGATAAGCGTTTTGAGGGAGTGGAGGACTGCATGATCTGCTTCTCCGTCATCCACGGATCCAACTATTCACTTCCTAAGAAAGCATGTCGCACTTGTAAGAAGAAGTTCCACTCTGCTTGTCTGGTAAGTATCATATTCCACTCTAGCTGTCTGTCTGTCTGTCTGTCTATCCGTCTGTCTGTCTATCCATCTGTCTATCCGTCTACCCGTCGGTCTGTCTATTCATCTATCCATCTATCTGTCTATCCATTTAGCTGTCTCTGTCTGTCTATCCATCTATCTGTCCGTCTGTCTATCTGTCTATCCGTCTGTCTATTCATCCATCCGTCTGTCTATCTGTCTATCCGTCTGTCTATCTGTCTATCCGTCTGTCTATTCATCCATCCGTCTGTCTATCTGTCTATCCGTCTGTCTATTCATCTATCCGTCTGTCTATCTGTCTATCCATCTATCCGACTGTCTATCCATTTATGTCTGTCTGTCTATCCGTCTGTCTATCCATCTACCCGTCTCTGTCTATCCGTCTACCCGTCTGTCTATTCATCTATCCGTCTGTCTATCCATTTATGTCCGTCTTATCCGTCTTATCCGTCTTTCCATCTATCTGTCTATCCGTCTGTCTCTGTCTATCTCTATCTATCTATCTCACTCTCACTCACGTATACATTCTGTATCTCACACATGGTAAATTATTTATTTATCCTGTGCTTTCAGTACTAAGAATTTCTTCATGCTTTTTTTTTTTTTTTTCCTCAGTATAAATGGTTTACATCGAGCAACAAGTCGACATGCCCCCTGTGTAGGGAGACCTTTTTCTAAACTCCATCACAGACAAATGATTTAATTGTGAACATGGATGCAATGGAAGAAGAGCAAGAAAAAATACTCAGCCTATAAAAAAATAATGTGTACATAAAACTGTTTACATGATTTTGAATGAGACAAAAGTTGTTTTGAGCAGTGAAGACCATTTTAGTGAATCTGCAGACACTGACTTTTACACCCTTGTCTCCTGAATGAGAAGAATGATGAACAAGACTCCATGAAATGCCATGAATTAGACCCATTTATTCAGACCAAAGGATTGACACTGTGTCCAAGCTGTCTTTATTTTCTGAATCCATGGATTGTGCTGGACTGGACTGCTTCGCCTCCCTTGTTCTGTCTCGTTCTTTTGTTTTGCAAAAAAGACAATGCTCCTCAACCAAGATGCTTAGATGCATATCCTGTTATCACATGGCGCTGATAAAGTATTGTTCATGACGGCATCATTTTTAAGTAATCTTTAATTAAGCCTTTAATTTCATACATAAAGGGAATATTTTTGTGTGATGCAAATTGCTGTGCTGAATGAAATTGGCCTGTATATCAGAATAATGTGTGGTGCTATGCTCGGGACCATGTTAATCAATTATGTAGAACCACTTCATTTTCTGATTTATAGTTAAATTTTTAAATTATATTTCTGTAGTCATTTGCATAGACTCTTCCTTCCTACTAATGTACAGACTCTCAGTGCATTGGGAGACCCATACTCGCACTCAGACATTTGCAATGCTTTTATCTTCTCTCCAAGGGTGCAATAAATCGATTGTTAATCATAATAACGGCACTGGTGTTAGCAATAATTGTCTCATGTAAATGCTGATAAAAAAATCATTCATCTTCAGCCTGTTCCAGGAACACTTTGCGTGAGGTGAGATTATACCCCGCACCCCCTCAATACATTTGCACAGTCATTCACACCTAAAAGGGGCACTTTAGTGTCACCAGTCTACCTACCAGCAAGTTGTTGGGAGGAAAGCTACACAGACAATATGTAAAACTTCACATGGACATGGTTCAACACAGAGAACATAGATGAAGTTGAGATTACAGCTATGGTGCTCCAAGAGAAGTGAATGTATTGATAGTATGAATAGTAATAATGACCAGAACAATAATGTTTGGAAGTGGTGGCTCAGTGGTTAAGGCTCTGGGTTACTTATCAGAAGGTTGGGGGTTCAAGCCCCAGCACTGCCAACCTGCCACTGTTGGGCTCTTGAGCAAGGTCCCTAAGCCTCTTTGCTCCAGGAGTGCTGTATTATGGCTGACCTTGCACTCTTACCCCAACTTCCTAACAAGTCGGGATATGTGAAGAAAATAATTTCACTCTACTGTAATGTATATGTTACAAATATGGGCTTCTTACTCTAATGTAGCATTTTAACCCAGCCATGCACATGTTATTTTGTCCACTTGCTAGAAGTGTTTTCTTCTGGAAGCTATTGTTTTTGACAAATGTGTTGTGGTGTAAAGTTCTTAGATGCAAAAAAAAAAAAAAAGAAAAGAAAAGCATCCGCTCTGGGGGCCTTAATATGAAGAGTGCATTGTGTGTGGTGGATGGGTAGTGGGTTTTTTTTTTTGTTTGTTTGTTTTGTTTTTTTTAGACGCAACAGGAAATAGTGAGAGATGACGAGAATTTGTGATCGAATCACAGCTGAACAATCTGCCGAATGGTAAATATTTGATAGAGGTCGTCACTGAGGATCTGTGTGCCAGATAAATAAATAGGATAAATAACCGCCTGTCCCTGTTTGCCTTGCTTGTGTCTATTTACCAAAAGTTTGGTCTTTTAAACATGCTCAGCATTTAGTTAAATGTCCAATCAATGACATTGACACTCCTGGTCATTTTGGAATCCATTACTGTATTGCTGACTGCAAATTGTACAATTATTGTATTGTGTATTTCTTTTCTTGTTACGGTCACAGTGCTACTCTGCTTCTGATTACTGTTATATTGTCAACGTAAAATTAATTGAATCAGTATTCATTCCATTTGAGTTTCCGTATTTTAATATCTCAATAGGGTCTACTGATAGACAATTATGTTTAATTATTATTACATAGTAGTAAGTGCTTAGTAAATTCCCTAATCAACATAAGAAATCACTAAATTTGAGCAAGAACAAAAAAAAATCACAAAGTTGTTGATCAAATTTATCTGTCAAATTGCTATGAATCTTATCTATATGATCCAAATAAAAGACATAAAGTTTGCCAAGTGTTAATTAAAACCATCAGTGTAATGCTATTAAAATTACACATTTCTGTAACTACAGTTTTAGAGCAAGACCTGAGATTTTGCGCCGATCTGAGACCAGTTTAATTTTTGTCTTTAAAGTAGTCGTCAAAGTAAATTCTTAATTAGCACATTAGTCGTCTTCTCAGGAGGAGAAAAACTTATTTCTTTTTCGTTCCCTTGTGTGGTGACTTGCTCCCCCTCAGGTAGTAACAGTGCCTCAGGTTTTGTGACGGACAAAAGGAACCCTGGGGAGCATGAGAGATGATTATTTGCTGCAGCATAAAGCAGTGAGTTAATACAGCAGCACAGAGTGTGCAAAAGATTTAAAGCTTGCCAGGAGATTCAGACCTCTTATTCAAGATTACAGTCAATATCTTTTAAAGACTGTAGAATAATAATAATAATAATAATAATAATAATAATAATAATAATAATAATAAACCCAAACAAACAAGGAAGCTGCATAGTCTGACATGGGTGAATATATTGTGCAGAGGAAATGTATTCAGTCTTGCTTTACCACCACATTATCATTACCTTCAGCATTAGTGATGCAACGAATGACAGTTACTGGAAGGAAAGAAGGAGGAGGAATGAATGTGGCGTTGCAGACGTGAGCCGAGGGACAGGGAGAAAGAAAAAGACAGTGTCTACTGTTTGTTGAAGCCTAAGAGGAGTTCACCCAGACAGCGCTCTGTCATAATAAACTTGATTTCCTTTCAGTGGCTTTTTTTATTTTTTTTTATTGACTTTAATCTGCCTGGATTGCCAATAGCAATTTCCAGTTTACTGGAAAAGCCTAACCCAGTTGCCGCTGGTTCTTGGAAACCTGCCGCTTAGGCAACCGCTACTGGCGCCAAGTGGCCATCGTTTGTGGATCTTGGGTTTCTCTTGTTGCTATTTCAGTCACTTGTTTGTATAATGGATGTATTGTATTTAATGCATTGCATGTTTGAAAGCTACTAAGCAATTGAGCGTGATATTTATCAGTGAGATCGGGCAGAACTGAGTTTATGATGACAATCCAGCTATATAGCCTATAAAACATAAGTGTTTAGGTCAGTGTTATATCTTTGGTCTGACTTTAACACCTGAATACACTGAAGGCAGTGTGTTATAACTCTCCAGCAAGTGTGAATGAAGTACAGACGTGTTGTAATATAAACCCTAGATGGCAGTATATCATTGTGTCTGACTCTGCTCTCTTTGGGTTCTGCTGTTTAACAACAGTTGCGTACACCAGTATCTTTCACAACTCTTAGAGCTTTCAGTCAGCAACGACAAATGATTTTAATCTTCAGTGTTTACATTAGTATCTGTTGGGAGCTATGTGATTATACAAATGCTATTATGCGCTGAATCAGTTGGATTTGAGTTTTGGCAAAAGCGTGATCCTTTAGTGGGTAATGTTTACTTCTTATTAGATGAAAGAATAACTCACTTAAACTGAGAATGATGCAAGTCTCCCATGTTTCTCTTGCTTCCTCTTAAACTTGATCTAATGCAATCAGTATTCTCTCCTCTGTGTGTCTCTGCATGGCTCGAGTTAATATTCAGTTCATTCTGACCCATTTGAGATGTTCTGCTCCTTACCGTGGAGTCACACTTCATCTCCATGCTCTAGGCCACTGTTCTACTCTCTAAATAGTAGCACATCAGTGTTATTCCACTCTCCCAAAAAAAAAAAAAAAATCAGGCCAGCTGTTCCTTATCCCTCTGTCCTCTCTTCTTCTAGTTATCGTCATCAAAGTAGCCAATTTACATCAGTCCCGGTGAAGCAAATCTTCCTTGCGTCTCCTTCAGTCTCACCCTCCTGGCTATACATGAAGATGTTCAGGTTTGATGAGGAGGTCACTGCTCATCTTGCCGGCTTACTCCCTGTTTGCTGCCTGATGAGGGGAGATTAGACGTTATCCAGTCTAATCTGCTATTAGACCTCAGCCTGCTTTACTCAAGCATGTTTTTCCTGGCATTTTGCATTGTTTCTTAGTAGTAAGAAGCCATGGGGAAGCCATGGCCTAGAGAAGCAGCTTTGGGACCAAAAGGTCACCGGTTTGATTCCCTGGACCATCAGGAATGGCTGAAGTGCCCTTGAGCAAAACACCTAACCCCCAACTGCTCCCCAGGCTGTTCTGGGATGTCATACGTCTCTCTGGATAAGAGTGTCTGCTAAATGCCATATGTAATAATGTATGATTGTGAAAAGACAGTAATCCCTTACAAGTACATGCATGACTACATATTTACTTGCATTTTCAAATGTATTGCTTTAAATGTTTTACCTGCTTAAATAATGAGATGAGCTTGTATGGTCCATGCAAGCAGACCAGGTTTTTCCATCGGTTCCTCCAGACCACAGATGTGTTGCAGATGATGTCCAGGAATGCTGCTTTAGAGGTAAGATGTCAAGATGAAACACCACCTGCAGCTCGGAGACATCATTTATAGCCTTGTTTTCTTTTGATGTTAGACTGCACATGTGTATTTTGGAGAATGGGTTTACCACTGAACTCTGTTTTTGTTTAATGTGACAAAATTGTCGATGATGTTGAGCAAAAGTAAACAGAGTGACTTCTCATCGACTCTGCTTTAGCTTTGCTCAGTCAGTGAGAGGGAGGGGTGCTGGATCAGTATGTTTAAGTAGTTTACTGAGTTTATAGAACGTGGTATGTGAGAATGACATTGAGTGCAGAATTTGGATTTATGTGTCTGGCCTTCTGGATTCACAGAAACATGCCTCCACCCCTCTCTTCATGAAGACACCAATGAAGGGGTGGGATTACAGCCTTGACAGACAGATATAAATGATAGAAGGATTGTGCTTGGGAGTTATTTGAGATATTTCAACACTTTCTAGTAGTTTGAACTTTAACAATAGGTTTTTGATGAACATATTTGGAGGTAAGCAATTCTTTATAATTAAACAAAATGTAGAGCAATAGTTTGCATTTGAATTAGTTGTTTTTGGAAGTGTCCATCATGTAGTGACTCGTAATGTAATTACAACAACAACAATCTTTATTTATTAACTTTATTAGTGCTATTTACATTTTTGAATAGATATTTTTCATAACAAATTTTTAATAAAAGTAGACTGAGGGCACTGGCAACCTGAAATAATCCTAGATGACTACAAATGTCAGGTTGTCAGCTTTAAGGAAAGTGTTTGCTAAGGTCAGACATTTACATAATTATTTATTGTAATTATTTATTGTTTTCTTTATTTCAGTTTTAATTTCTTTCAACCTAAAAAATTGTTTCTTCATTATTGTATTTTTTTTTATTATTATTATAGGGTCTGTGAGAGTCTGATGTGTTTAATTTAGGGGTGTGTGTGTGTGTGTGTGTGTGTGTGTAGAAAATGCAGATTTTGCTATTCGTGTTTTTAATGCTCTCTCTGGGAACTGCACAGAAAAACACTGAGTGGGACGACAGAGCTGAAGGTAATACTGTGTGTGTATTAAAATTATTTCAAGAATCAGAGGTGTCTGGTTCAATGGTTTTATCCCTAGGCTAAGAGAGATGTCTTGCATTATTATCCTGCCCGCAGCGATAGCGGGGCGGGATATTGTTTTCGGTCCTGTCTGTCTGTCTGTCTGTTTGCCTGTTACCGTAATAACTCAAAAACTGCTGGACGTATCTTCACCAAGCTTGGTAGGAATGTTCACTGGGGTAATGGCTCCAGATGATAAGATTTTGGTGAAAATCGATCAAAGGTCAAGGTCAAGGTCATCGAAATGACCGGGCGGGATTTGCTCGCGTTAAGCTGCTTTCATTAATCATAGTTTCCATTATTAGGAAAGCAAAAAGAATATAGACATTGAGCAGAACTGGTTCAAGTCTTTGGCACTGGCAGCTGTCTTCACAATTATTTTGTACAGATACTTGTGCTTCTGCCACAACTCAATATGCAACCATTCAGGAGCTCCACCACAACCTTCAATGTCTCTCTGCTATTTTTGTTCATGAAGTATTTACTTTTCTGCCTTCCTTTTACTTTACTGGCTATTGACAGACTCAGATACAGGACTAGACTGTATTCATAGTTGGCACTGAATGAACCTGAAACTCAATGGAGAGCTGAGACTAAATCAATACTTTTTATAAAGATTCCAACCATTGACTCTCACTGTACATAGCTGAGCAAAATACACAGCTGAGCAGAACAGACTCAGTGTAGCCTTCATCACCCCCCCTCCAAAAAAAAAATAATTACAATCTGCCATGATATATGAGCTCTTATTGATAATTACTCAGTAAATCATCATCCTGGTCAGCCTAATACAATATACCAAACCTAGTTTATTATTTACCGGCAAACCATCTGCTTAATGTTTGTCATCGTGTAAAATAAACTCTCACATTAATGACACATTAGTGTTAGCTTTGTAGGGAACATGATGCGGAAGAAGTGTGTAAATTGGTGTGGTGTTCTCACAAGCTTAATGCTGTGTTCCATTTACCTTGGAAGTCGAAGCTGGGAATGACATCATGCCTGAGTTGGCCATGTTCCAGTACAACACATCGGAAAACCAATATGGATGCCATTATTAGCTATTGTTAGCAATACCAGTTGATAGCAATGCATTACGCAGTATTTTGCACATACAAACACTGTAGCAACATGCCCACAGATAGAAGTTGAACAGTACTGTGTGTACGGCTGATTTAATGAGAGACAAATAACACAGAAGTGCTAATACACAGTATATTACAATTTATTCTATCCACATTCACTGGATATGAGCAATCGTGCGCTCTGATTGGCTACTCTACTACTAGGATATCAGCTCATATACCGTGAGTAGAGAAAAACAAAATGGCGGAGCGTGTTGCTGAACCAACCGAGGACGAAATAAAAACTCTACTCGAAAACAAAACCCCAAAAAATATAAAAAAGCAACAAAATATGGAATAAAAGTATTTGATGGTAAGAACGTATCTTTTTAAAAAGAAATTCAAGAATTATTATTATAGCATTTTTCACCAATTGCTACTGTCATTTCGCCGGTTTGTTCACGTTCTAAGCGGAAATGATTTTGTCAGACGTTTTGTATGACGTTTTTATTTATCAAATTTGCAAAACATGAAATCAAAAATGCTTGGTTTCTCAAAATCCAGTGAATGTGGATAGAATAAAACAGTTATTCCACTCAATCTTGTCGTACATGCGCATCTCGTCGGCTATCAGCTGATGTACGACTCGATTTGGTGGAATAGCTGTTAAATAATTTGGGTCAGTGCATCAGTCTATGGGTATCATCACAGCACACAGAGGCAAGGGAAGACAGCAAGTCAAATAGGCTTTACACAGATTGAGGCACAGATTTACTCTGTGGTTATGTTAAGCATGAATAATACAAATTGAGGAAACAGACTCTGAGTGTTGCCTAAGTAACTGCACTCACAGCATAAATAAAATTGGTAATGAAATATTGTACAAGAAAATGAAGTAAATGCAGCATTGCTGCAGTTTATAATCAGTAAAATAAGCATGATGTCTTTAAATCACAGCCACTGCTCCTCCTGAGGCTTCCTGGACGAGTATCCACGCAGATGACCTGTAGATGGTGAGAAGGAGTGCACTAAAAGGGATAATGGGATTAACATTGACATACACTCTCACTCATGTTCCCTACCGCTTCATCTTCTTTCCACTCGTTTTGTACTCCTCTGTTTCTTTTAGGTCTTATCTCGGTCTCTCATTTTCTCCTTTATTTGCACACTCTCTCTGTTTAATCGCTTCTCAAATGAAATCCAAAAAATGGTAGGTGTGCTGTAATGTAACATAATGTGATCTGTCCCTCTAAGGACCCTACATGCTGTCTTCCTCTCCACATATTGCATAACTGCTTTCATTAAACCAGACGTTGCCTGGATTTCATTCAGTCTCCCTCTCTCTCCCTCTCCCCTTTCCCTCAGTTAACACCCCTCACGGTGCCAGCATGGGTGTCCACACATCTGCATCTTATCTCCTCACAGAGAACCTTTTTATGAGCATGCCGTGGTAATGAAACACTAAATGAGTTTTGGTAGAACACCCAATCATTGAGCAAAACATATTTCTTTAAAGTTAGAGCAATGCGCAAGTGCTAAGTGTGTGTCTATACACTGCTTGCCTGCCCCCCCCCAAAAAAAGTCGCCATTTGGATTTAAACAAGCAAATAGTTAAGAGCCTTTGATTGGAAATTACTGCAGTGATTAATGTGTTATCCATCCATCCAACCATCCATTATCCGTAACCACTTATCCTGTGCAGGGTCGCAAGCAAGATGGAGCCTATCCCAGCTGACTATGGGTGAGAGGCAGGGTACGCCCTGGACAAGTCACCAGGTCATCACAGGGCTCTCTCTCTCTTGCGTACGAGTTTCTAATACTATACCACGTCGCGTAGTTGCCGTAGCCAGTCCACGGTCTCTTGGCTTGGATTAGTCAGGTCAGTAGAAGTGCCCCCAGGCAGCCCAAGTTCAGCACACTCGAACAGAATATGGTCTGAAGTCTGCTTGGGGGAGCCACACGGGCAGGCTGCTGAGGGG
>JAODTV010000018.1:22938964-22951512 GCA_025399955.1 Galeichthys feliceps
GTGTGTGTGTGTATATATATATATATGTGTATGTATGTATGTATGTATGTATGTATGTATGTATGTATGTGTGTGTGTGTGTGTGTGTGTGTGTATATAAAAATGTGTATGTATGTGTATGACAACTGTACTATGATACACCTGGGCTTTTTTATTTTAATAGGCGTTCAGTGTCTGTCTGGAGTGGTTGTTAAAGAGGAGCCAGTAGACAGCAGGGGCAGCAGTGAACAAGGCGAAGGTGAGATGGAGGTGGACAGTAACGATGAACATGATGATGAAAATGAAGCCAGCCAGGGAGGAAACTTCTCTCAGACTCTGTCTGCTCTCAGCTCACTCAGACCAGGTATGTTCTGTGATTGATTTGTTTCTTTGTAGAACAATAGGCTTTAAGCTCCACGCTGTATTCAGGAAGTGGGTGTACAAGCATTTGGCAATTCATCTGTCATTCACCCTGCAGGTGAGATCCCAGACGCAGCCTTCATTCATGCAGCCCGTAAACGGCGGCAGATGGCACGAGAGCTTGGAGGCGACGCTCCACTTGTGGAGACGGAAGTGTCAAGTAAACGCCTGGTCCATGAGGACGAGCAAGGTGGAAGTGACGATGAAGATGAGCAGAGGATCGTGTTCAGTGGAGTCAAGCAGAAGACCCAGCGTCAGAAAATAGCAGAGGAAATAGGTATGTATGCTGTATTGTTGTGTATGAGTGTTTGCTGGTGTAATGCGTCTGTGATTAACTCACTGATGGATTCTCTAATGGGTTTTCTGAGGCTAATAATCAAATGCCTTGGTGTGCATGTGTCGTCTTTGAATCTTGAATCTAATCTGAATTGGCATTTAGGGTTCATGAATGTTGATGAAATTGAATGAATGTTGTTGGAAGATGCTAGTTAAATAAGTGATTGGTCAGTTGTAAATGTGAAGTATTGAGGGTAATGATGTGTGCGTGATGCTGCAGGTATTGAGTGCAGCGATGATGAAGCCTTGAATACTGAAGGTCATGATGAGGAAGTCTGTCGCTGGGAGCAGGAGCAGATCCGGAAAGGCATTAGCATCCCTCAGGTCAGCTCCCTAAATTTTTTTCCCGTCCAACTGCATTCTCCTTTCTTCAAATGTAGTGAATCGGATGCATTCTTGTTTTATTCTGAGCACAAGTTGCAACGCTAATAAAAGTAAGTGATGAAAACGTGTCTGCTTAAGTCACAGTGACTAAGAAATATCATTTCAACATAAGTTTGACAAGTAACAGTCCACAAAACTCCACAATTAACTGTTTTAATTGGGAATGCGATTACTGGATTCTTTTAATTAGACTTATTTAATGGTAATACTGGAGGGCTAATATTAGATCTTGATTTTCTTTGCATTAAATCACAGGCTTCTCATTCATATTCGTGAACTGTCTATTTGCTTTCATAACGTTTGCATGTTTAGTCTAATTAGCATCTGAAGACATTCAATTAGTGGGACTATGGAGTTTGTCTTGTCAGATATTTCTACACTTGAATAAATCAGGTTAACTAGTTAGTTCTGAGATGGGCTTTACTGCAGAACCAAAAGCCTAGGGGGTGGAGCTGGACCTAATCTAACCCAAACCCCAGAAAGATTGGTTTAAAAAAAAAAAAACCACTACAATACAGAGTTGTACATTTAACAGCACCCTTATCCAGTGTGAAGCACACTGTTGTGTCCGTCTTCCCTGGACTTTTAGTTGGACTGGTCAGGTAGGAGGATGGGAGGTGTTGGATCAACTCTGGCTCCACCCCTTGTAATTTTGGTACTACAGTGAGGGGTACTTGAGTTTCCTTGCATGAATGCTTTGTAACTGTTTATATACCAAATACGGCAGCATGATGCCACTTTCCTAAGCCCTATTCCTAGAAGTTAGTTTGGAGATTTAATTTAGTAAAATTACAGAACCTGTTAACTCCCAATTGTTGCTTGTTAGGTCCAAACCAGTCAGCCAGAGGATGCGAATATGTATTACCAAAGTGGCTACGAGAACCAGCAGTATGCAGCATCATATAGCGTGCCATATGGATACACAGCGCTTGGGCCGGAAAGTGTCAAACCTGTGAAAGCGGAGAACACCATGCCCTACCCAATCCCCAGCAGCAGCCTTACTCCCATCACTACAGCTCTGGTAAAGAAACGGCTCGTGGACAGGTAGGCTCGGAGCGACTCGCTCTTCCCCACTTCCCCTGTCTACTTTAACCTGACACCCACGCAGCCATGTTCAACACATGTATCTGCTCTGTGTCTGAATGCAACTACAACCCCATCAGAGAGTGACATGTCCGCACCACACACTGACTTGCTGAACTTAACTGAAATCAGGAAATGATTTTCTGGAATTGTCAGCTTGTCATCTATGGGTTTTCCTCTCTTCCTGTGTATTCAGTCTGAGAGACTGGAAATGAGAGTATACAGAAATGCAATATGTGAGGGAAAATATATTTTCAGAGGTGCCAACAAGAAGTTCCTGGCAGGCAGGGGGGAGGGAGGGCACCACTCCATGCTAATGACACAGAAATGATAGTATAGTAGTTGAACTGATGTTTACCTGCAGTCTACAGAAATGTTTGGCTAAGTAAGCATCTGATGAGCTTACTCCCCCCATTCCCACTCATGTTCATTAAGCTCTGCCCCTAGGATGTTGGGTGGTCCATAGAGTGTCTAAAATAACTGACAAGAGGCACATCCTAACACAAAGCATTCGGGACCGGCTGTTAGGTTTCCAACCAGGTTTTCTCAGCAACTTAATCAACTTTTGCGAAGGCCACGGCTTCCTTCATTGTTTGTCATGTTCTGCATAGCTTCTGTTTGTAGGAATAAAAAAGTAAAGAATAAAAAAAAAATTACACTTGCACCTTTTAAGGGGTAGCATTAGTAAGCTGTTTCTTTTTTTTCAGATATGTGCCAAGCAAAAATAAGAAGGCAATGAAGCAAAAAAAAAAAACTGGTGTAGGATTTCTACCAACCCACCTATATTTCTAATCAAAAACGATTTAGCTAATGAAGGTCTTGATGGACATGTGAATGTCAGGGCCTGGCATGTTAGATTAGGATAAGAACTAAAATTTGCAGGGTGTCAGATCTACTACAACAGGGTTGGGAAAACGTGATGTAAACCTGTGGAAGTGTGTGAGTAAATGTCACAGGCTCAGGTGTTTCACACTGCTCTGGTGTATCTGTGGGCTCTGATGCATGTTTCCTGTATGCCAGGCTGAGCTCCATGCGTCAGGGCCGCGATGCCAACGCCCGGCGCTATGAGCAGATCCAGGAGGAGCTGCAGGCTTCCGACAATAGCATCCTGCAGCTGGAGGACTCCTCGCAGCACGCCGCTGAGCAGTATAAATTCTTGCAAGAAATGCGAGGGTATGTTCGAGACTTGCTTGAGTGTTTCAATGAAAAGGTAAGAAAAACCTTAGAGACTGTTCTTTTTCCCCCCACCGTGTAAGCTTGACTGCTAATTTTATTTAACATTTTCTTGTAAATGAATTTCAT
The DNA here is from genome assembly GCA_025399955.1 of Galeichthys feliceps. Lineage (NCBI taxonomy): Eukaryota > Metazoa > Chordata > Actinopteri > Siluriformes > Ariidae > Galeichthys > Galeichthys feliceps. The sequence goes on from JAODTV010000018.1 coordinate 22,942,469, forward strand.
CCTTTGTTATGCAGTAGTGTTGGTGGCTAACCATAAATATCAGTTTGATTAATTGCATGGAATAAAGTTGTCAAAGCAAAAAAATTTCTCATAATGGGTTTTTTTTACGTGCTTTTTTGGGGGGGGGGTTACTTTCTACAAGCAAATCTCCATGTGCAAATATTTACAAGTTGTATTGCTTAGAAGTTGTGTTCATATCTTCTAGTGCAATGTTATGGTGGACAGCTGGTCAATTTTATTTTGAATAATAAATCACAATGTCAGTTATTCACCATATGCATATTTGGAATTTGTCTGTCTGTTTGGTGTGTATGTATGTGAGAAACGAGTGTTTTACTGGGAAATGCACCACTCGAAGTTTTCATGCGAACTACATCCGGGACATTGAGTAACATATATTTTTCAATATCCTCACTCGTGAGAATATCAGTGAATTGTTTTGATAAATTTTGGGTAGTTCTTGTTTGCGAATGTGTCTATATAATAAAAAGAAAATCACACGTTGGCTTGAAGATAGGAAGTTTATCTTCTCGTGTTGAAAAACAAATTTTTCATGCAAAATACATTGCAGATCTGAGTAACATTTTTCCAATATTTCACTCCGATGACATCACTCCCAGTGTTTTCCCGCTGACTAGACACAAGTTGTCAAAATGGCAAAACGGTTCAAAATTTTAATTCTTTGGATTAATTTGTTTTTTGTTTTTTTTTGTCTGTATAATAAAAAGAATATTACATGGTGGTGCAAAGATATATATGAAGTTTGTCTTCTCGTGTTGAAAAATATTTCACTCATTTGCTTCGCTCACTCGTGAAATATGTTCACCACTCAAAGATAAGCTTCATATCTTGGCAGCACCATGTAATATTCTTTATATTATATGGACACATCCACGAAAAAATACGCAAATTAATCAAAAGAATTTTAATTTTAAACCGGTTCGCCATTTTGACAACGCGTATCTAGTCAGCAGGAGAACATTGGGAGTGACGTCATCGGAGTGAAATATCAGAAAATGTCACAGAGATCAATAATGTATTTTGCATGAAAAATGATTTTTTCAACACGAGAAAATAAACTTCCTATCTTCAAGCCAACATGTGATTTTTTTTTTTTTCTTTTTATTATGTAGACATATGCACAAAGTACCCAAATTTATCAAAACAATTCATCGATTTCCTCACGAGTGACATATCGAGAAATGTCATGGTTGCTGTCCGGAAGTAGTTCGTATGAAAAATATGAGTGGCGTATTTCCCAGTAAAACACATGTCCATATAATATAAAAACTACATGTATAAAATTGTCATTTTGTGAATGACAGTTCATTTCTAATTTTTGATAATTTATATATTTTATATTGCATAAAAAACTCATACAGAGCAATACATCTTATAATAAATATTAAGTATTATTTACTTTACATGTTCAGGTGTGAGCCTTTTAAGCCCCCTTTGAATTAATTAATTGTGCTTTTATTCCAACATAGATTTTCATACATATAAATTAAATTACCATCAACATTTGGTTTTCCTTTGAATTTGTCAACTCCTGCACTTGTTTTATTGTTGTATAATGATGATAATGCAAAGTTCATTTTTCCACAGAAAATTGGACAGAGTGGGGCAGGAAATATTGCACTTCCTTCAGCTGTGCTCCTTGTAGCACCTTGTTAACAGCATGTCTTTAATTTCAGCTCAAAAGAGGACACATGAGGACTTATGGTGCCTCAGTGCCTTTGCTGTGGCACAAAAATCAGTAGCTATAAAATGTTTACGAGTAGAAGTGATTGTATTTATTACTAATAGACCTGCTAGTATGCAGCAGACAGAAGAGTTAAAATGAATGAAAAATTTGTTCTAGCATGTTGTTAAAATGGTTGTATTTGCAAACAAATTCTGAAATAGACTGGCTATGTGACTCTCCTGTGCCCCAGCAGAATGCACAAAGCCTCTCATTCTTACTCTTTTTCTCTTTCTCGCTCTCCAACTCCCCAACTGGGAGCAGCCATCACATGACCTATCATATCTTTCAGGTGCCTGCTGTTCTGGAGCTGGAGGCTGCAATGCACCAGTTACTAAGGCAACGGGCGGTGCGGCGAGTCCAGAGAAGACAGGATGATATTAAAGATGAATCAGCGGAGTTTTCGAGCCTTTCAAGTCAGTCCATCTTGAAGGTTTTTATTATTTATTTGAATGGCCTCATTATTTTCCTTTTTCTCCTGTATGATAGCAGCCACATTTAGCTAGACTGCTAGTCTCAGCCCTGTGTCAGTACTCACTGTACAGCTGATGTCAGAATCATGGCACAGCTAAACACAGCTTTATTTTAGTGGACTGCTTTTACATTGACCATCTCCTGCTCAGTAGTGGGCAATGTGTGCCCCTTACTTTTGTGTGTGTGAAAGAGCTTATGACCACTGGGTTCTGAAATGACAATGTGTTCAGTTCTCTTGTGAGAAATTACTGAGCCAATGTGAAACTGTCACATCAGAATCATTGCTAAGGTGCAGCATAAGTAAGTATGAGTCAGTCAGTTGGGTGGAGTATGTGTATAATACCGATTTACATAAGAGTCTGAATATACCTTTTTAAGCTAATTCTCAGTAACTCTCAACGCACCATTATATTTACCCTAATAGGTTTCATGATCAATATTACATTTTATAATAGTCTTAAGTTTTGAATGTCCATGTAGGTAGAAAATGATTCTTGTAAAGTTGGAGAACATACCTGGAATGGGAGATTGATCTGTCCCCTGTCTATTTCAGGTAAGGCTGTTATGGCCCCAAATCTGGATCATTTTGGCAGAGACCGTGCAGCCTATCAGGAGCTCAGCAGGCAGAGGAGGGTAGCAGAGCGTGAGGCCCGGAGGTACACTGCTTGATTTCAGCTTATAATATATCATTTGTTTTTAAAGCGTTGTTTTTGCCTTTCACTGTTTGGAATTTTATGTTGTGGATTATCCATTGTTTGGGAATATAAGTAATAGGGATGTGTTTGTGTGGATTTGGCAGAGCTCGCCGCAGACAGGCTCGAGAACAGAGTGGGGCGAGGGCCGAACACAAGGAGGGACTGTCCAGCGATGATGAGGAGACCTCCACTGACACGACAAGCTTTAACCTAGAGAGAGGTAATAGTCTTAACCAGTTTCACTAAAAATTTTTTATTTTTAATCAGTTAGATATTTGAGTTTATATGATTTTTCTGTATGTAACTGAGAAATAAAATCAACTCTGAATCATGTCTGTATATAGGCAATGAAGTTTCTTTTTGTAAGAGATGCCCATTAAATCATATCTCATGGGTTTTATAGCCTTTAAATTTCCTATGACCTCTGCTCATATTTCTCATAGATTTGCATCTTTTCACTCTCTTCCCTACTAGATCGTATTTTAAAAGAATCAAAGAAGGTGTTTGAGGATGTGATTGATGATTTCCATTCCTTGGACTGCATCAAGTCTCGGTTTGAGGTGTGGAAGAACCTTTACTTCACATGCTACAGAGACGCGTACATCGGCCTGTGCCTGCCTAAACTTTTCAACCCCCTGATCCGGCTACAGCTAATCCCCTGGTCGCCTCTGGAGGTAAACAACATGCTTTTCTTACTCTAACCCTGCGTTTATGTTAACAAGTGACAAGTTGCTGATGTTCCATATTTCTCATGTAAAGATGGAGTGACTGCTACTGATATAACTTGTGGTATGCAACAGGGGAATTTTTTTTTCTAATAGTCAAACTTTAAAATGTATACATTAAATGCGTTGCTGTGATTTAAAACATGATGATAATGATTGTAACACAACCTCAGTTTTACGTTTTTATTTCATTTTCTGTGTGCCAAACATTGTTGGTGTAGTGAATGTGTAAGTGATTTGGATTAGAGTGGTTGATGACATTTGTGTCTTCTGTGTGTAGGAGGACTGCCCGAACTTTGAGTACATGCTATGGTTTGAGACTCTGCTCTTCTATGGTTATGAGGAACAGAGGACTGAGCACCAGGAGGACATTGATAGTGGTCTCCTGCCTGCTATCGTTGAGAGGGTGGTACTCCCCAAGCTTGCAGGTTAGTCCAATCCCTTCTTGGTCTGACTGATCCTCCATCCTTGGTTTCTCCTTTAAAACTGCACTGGTATGCTTATAAGTTATTGTAGGTGTTGTAAAACTTATGATAAATTATAATGAGGCCATTTTAATCATCATAAAGGAGTAAACATCAAGAAGTGAGTGAGAGATCTATCTTGGGGTAATTTTGCATTGTCTCTCCTTTACTCATTGGTGTTCTCAGTGCTAGCGGAGCAGGTGTGGGATCCGTTGTCCCACAGTGAGACGTGCAGGCTGGTGGCTTTCATGCGGCGCCTAATAAAAGGCTACCCTACCATTTTACATGGACACAACCGCAACACACAGGTTAGAAAACTGAGTATTGCTCTGTTATATGTAGAACACAGCCAACAACACAGAGATGCAGCTTTATCAAGAGTAATAAAACATTTCAAACCTGTTTATTCACAAATATTTAGTGCTCTTTCAGCTTTTATTCAAAGTTGCCTGGTGGACAGGTACCATTTCTGTTAGTCCATTAAATTAGCTTGTAAGGATGGTGATCTTTTCAGAATAAGGATCCCGGTGAAGTGGAAACAATGAGAAAATTGAGCAAATTGAGTAACTGTCATGAGCTCTAATGATAATGCAATACATGATGGAGGATATCATAGTACAATCAGGAAAAGGTAAGGACTATGTCAGCATAGTCAGCCCCTTTGTGTGGATTCATTCAACGCAATTAACTATGGAAAATAATGTTATCTATTACTTTATAGCCTAACCTTTACTTGCCCGGTGAGCTAACGAATAAATTAATGACTTGTACATCCCTGATAGTTACTAAAATACATGCATGTAAGTTTTTAAAGAAATACAAACAATAAGCAAGCTCATGAACTGGATGTAAAGTCACTTCGTGTTCCAATTTTATTTTCATATTATGGTGTAAATACAATTGTTAACAATGTTTCCCATTCCTGCTTTTCTAATCTGAAGCTGAATTTTGTCCTGCGTGTTTGTAGGAGCTGATGAGGACAATTGTTATGCGCACACGAAGGACGCTAGATGAGGACATCTTCATGCCACTGTTTCCAAAAAAGTATGTTATAGACAGCTGTTATATCTAAAGAGAGTTCTTTGGAATTCTGTGACATTAAATCCCTTGGCTGATCTGTTGACAATTTTTCCCTTTAGTGTCATGGAAAACAAGAACTCAAGTCCTTATCTCTTTTTCCAAAGGCAGTTCTGGTCCTGTGTGAAGGTAATGTGAATACACACCTGTCTGTTTGTCTGCTATGTTTACATCAGCAATAATGTTATAACTAGGTGGGATTTATGAGAATACATATGGAATACACACTCATGAGCACGTTATGAGTCATGCTGTATTCTATACTTTCCCTTGGCATCAAAACAGCCTCAGTTCTTCATAGCATGGATTCCACAATATGTTGCAAACATTCCTTTGAGATTCTGGTCCATGTTGACATGATTGTATCACACAATTCCTGCAGATTTTTCAGGAGCTCTTTCATGCTTCAAATCTCCCATTCTACCACAGCCCAAAGGTGTTCTCTTGGGTTCAGATCTGCTAACTGGGAAGGTCAAAGAAGAGCATTGAACATTGGCCCAAAGTGTGCCAAGAAAACATTCCCCCACACCATTACACAACCTCCACCAGTCTGGACTGTTGACACAAGGCAGGTTTGGTCCATGGATTCATGCTGTTGGTGCCAAATTCTGATCCTACCGTCTGTGTGCCTCAGCATAAATCAAGATTCCTCAGACCAGGCTACATTTTTCAGAACTGTCCAGTTTTTGTGAGCTTGTACCCATTGCAGCCTCAGCTTTCTGTTCTTGACTGACAAAGTGAAACGTGACATGGTCTTCTGCTGTTGTAGCTCATCGGCCTCAAGGTTCAACATGTTGTGCATTCTGAGATGCTTTTCTGCTCACCATAATTGTACAGAGAGGCTATCGGAGTTACTATAGCCTTTCTGTCAGCTCGAACCAGTCTGACCATTCTCCATTGATCTCTCTCATCAGCAAGGCATTTCCGTCCACAGAACTGCTGTTCATTGGATATTTTGTCTTTATTGCACCATTCTGAGCAATCTCTAGAGATTGTTTTGTGTGAAAATCCCAGGGGATCCGCGGTTATAGAAATACTCAAACCAGCCTGTCTGGCACCAACAATCATGCCACGGTCAAAACACTGATCACATTTTTTAGAACATTAACTAAAAACTGCTGGCCTGTATCTGCATGATTTTATGCATTGCACCACTGCCACATGATCGGCTGATTTAGATAATTGCATGAATGTATAGGGGTACAGGTGTCCTTGATAAATTACTCAGTGAGGATACATGGTACTGTAGTATCTCTTGTCAATAGATGAGTTGATTGCCCCCTAGTGGAATAACTGAGACTAGCTGTTCTTCAGATCTCTAATTTAATAATTACAGTCTGCAAGGTGATTATTTTTTTTTTTTTCACACAGATCCAAAAGTGGAATGCATCAGAACCTTTATTGGCCCAGTTCTGGCTCAGGGGCTGTATTTTAGTCCGACTGTGGTTAATTTGAGTAGGGTAGAATTTGTGATGAACCAACGACATAAGAAATGCTGTACCATGTCTATCAAAGAATAGTCACTGAACTAGATAGTTAAATGCAGCACTCTTCATTTTATTTTATTTTTTTTAAACATGCCTCTGTCTCCTATTATAATTAATGGAAGTGCCTGTCTGTCTGTGTAGCTCCTGGGGAACATCCTGCAGTGGGATGGCATCCTGTCTCAGAACAGCCTGAAGGAGCTTGCTGTTGACAGCACACTGAATCGCTACATTCTCTCAGCACTACAGTCAACAGATGTCGGGGAGGACAGCGTGGAGAAATGCAGGAAGGTATGAACCTTTCAATTAACTGTACTTCACTGTTAAAGGTTATAAGCTATCATAAGTTCAGGTTGTGAAATTCTTCTTTCTCACTTCTACCTCAAGGTGGTGGAGTGTTTTCCTGTGCAGTGGTTCAGCAGTCTGAAAGGTCAGCAGACTCTGACGCAGCTGGAGAACTTATGCCGCTACATGAAGCACATGGCCAGTTCACTGTATCGTAACAGCCTGGCAGCTTCTGATGTGGACAAGAGGATAGCAAGGTGATGTTTTGTCAGACCTTAAACCTGTATAGAAACTGGGTTGCTAGCTCAAAGAAAACACATTTGTAGTGGCACTAATTAAGAGGCACTGTATTAAATGGACATGAAACACGTTAGAAAGAAGTCAATTAGGGCATGATTACAATAGGCTTTCGTATAGGAAAATCTGCTGCCTAGAGAGCTTTTTGTGCTGCTATTGGGGGGGGGGGTAGACTTCAGAGTGTGCACATTGTAAACATAAGAATGCTTACCTTACACAGACCTGTCATTTTGCATAGGAGCTCCACATATTAACATTGGAGCATAGATGAACTCCACCCTTTTCCTCCAGTCTCACATTAGTTATCTTTTGGCTGGTGTGCACATGTCGACTCTCTATTAACGCAGAATGTTCAGCTCATCTATCCATTTATGTTTGACTCGTAGGCCAGGTTTAAGTAATAAAGTAATGGTACTGACACCTTAGAGAGGGATTAAAAACGATGTTTTTCATTTGTTCTTCCATACCAGTCAGCGCAGTCACATTCAAACAGTTTGAGCAGCAACAGTGAAAAATGTCATGTGGAAGTATTTCAGCTTCGACAAGGGACATTAGACAAGTGATTTTATAATAGGACTATATTGAAAATATACTGTGATTTTTCATTTTTTTTTTTTTTTACACTGTTTTTAACTGTTTCCTACACAGGGAGCACATTAAGGAGGTGGTGAAGCTTCTAGGTCGACTTAATGCTTTGGATCATGTGATCACTGTCGCCTCAGAGCATGGAATTAAAGACATTAAGACATTGCTGGAGTGTAAATGAAGGAAAACTACCTTGAGGAGCCCTGGTTCAGAATGAGTCATGACTGGCTCTCAGGGTGCACTGTGTATAAATTGTTGATACTGTATATTTCTTCACTTCAAGAATTTCTTTTTTGATGCCTTTTCAACTTTGAGGTGTTATCTTCTGCTCTGGTGTTCAGGTGGATATATGTGATAATGTACGAGAGTGCTTGAATTTATAGTGTGTGGAGGTTGGCTTTAATCTGCAGTGGACTGTTTAAATTCATAACCCCCCTACTTGTGGGATTTTCATCTGTTCCAGTGGCAAATACCCAGATTTACTTTTACTTTTATTCCAGTGACTCAGCAACTTTTTAAAACGGTCAATGAAATGTTATACACATCTGCTGCAGTATGATTGGATGCAGCTTGGCTGTAGAAATAGTACATGCTCCTTTTGCTTGCATGACGCACACATCTTAGTCACTCGCCTCAGTTTAATATGACCTTTTGTGCATTTTTAAAATAAATTTTGATTCGGTGTTTTATTAACCTGAATAAAAAATCAGTTTCTGTTGAGAGCAGTCACTCTGAATTTATTTTAATATCATTTATATTTTTGCATGTGTATACAGCAACAGGCAGTGAACAGGCAGGCCATTCTTAGTATTGCAATGACACGTACATGTCATTAAATTATAACACACTTTCTTCTTGTTCTTACATTTTTTTCCCCACACTTCTACAGTGCCCTCCACAATTATTGGCACCCCTTGAAAAGATCAGGAAAAAAATCCACCTTTTGGTGAAGTCGCTTCATCTCGTACTGAAATGAAAGCAGCTTAACACAAGCAAATCCCGCCCGGCAGTGGTGGTCTCAACTTCACATCATTTTTCTATCTGTTAGTTTCTGAATTATGAAAAATGCAATTTTGATGAAGGCGGCTTAAAAAAAATGCAATTATTACATCATATAACATCATTGACATCATTTAATGATGTCATATGCATACCATAAAGTAGGATTTTGTTTTCTGTTTCATTTGAACTTTAGATCACCTCTCTATCCCTCT
>JAODTV010000018.1:24481750-24491750 GCA_025399955.1 Galeichthys feliceps
ACACACACACACACACAGAGAGAGAGAGAGAGAGAGAGAGAGAGAGAGAGAGAGAGAGAGAGAGAGAGAGAGAGAGAATTCCAAATTTCTGGGGAATTTCTGAGAAACTAAGCACAGCCGTTCTCTTTCTCCTTCCATTTATCTTCCTTAATTTCTTCGCTTGTCTTCTATATGTAACTTATTCCAGATGAGCCCTGCCTGGTTCTTGCTTGATTTCCAGATTTCCAGGCCCTGGGGATTGGTTTTAAACTGGAAGCTGTAGAAAGTTCTTTGTTTTTTGAGCAAGTCCTCATGAGCAGGACTGAGAAATAAGAAATAGGCTGTGAGTCCTGGGAGGATTTCAAAAGCCTATTTCATACCAGTAGGTCCTCAGTTGTCACGTGAAATATGGCTGCTTCTCTTCTCCAAAGAATAAATCTCCCTGTTTGGTGTCCTTAGATAGCTTGGAGGTTTTGGTTTCCTGTTTCCCCTCAGTAAGTTGTTGTTTTTTTCCCCCGATCCAAAATGGTATTCAACCTTCATGAGTACATTAAATCTCTGACAGGAACGACTTTACATTTGACAAACAACATTGTGGTTGTTTGATGAAGTCCTACCACTTTAACTTAACAGCTGTAATTATTCTTGTGGATCTTGCGGAGCATGTTAATAGATCAAGTGGAGTCAGGAGGGCAGGAACGAATGCAGAGGTTTTTAAATAAAAGTCCTTGAAGACAAATTGTAACATGAAAATTGAGTGTAATTCCTATTTATTTTTCTTCTTCTTTTTTTCTCTTGCAGCAAGCTCCTCTACTGCAAGCTTTTCCACAGGCTGATTGAATCAGACACCTTGATTTGTGCAAAGTATGAGGTCAAAAGACTGGAGCAACCTGAGAGAGAAGAAAAGGATGGCGATGTAAGATTTTTTTTTTTACTGTGGGTTCAAGTGCTAATACTGGTATATTTGTAGGGTTAATCCATATCTATTAGAAAAAAAACAAAAAAACAAAGATGAAGTGCATTCCTTTGTGAATGACTTATGGACTGAAGTGATGAAATGTGACAGCACATACAGATGTTCAAAGAAAAGATGAATATCTGATAAATTGTGCAAGCATGTATGGACATTAACCAAATTACTTAATACTGAAACTGATTTATTGTGTCACATGAACTGACAGAGCAATTTTGTATTTTCTTGTTTAATGAGTTGCAATTTCACCAAGGGCAAAAGTAAACACAGTGCAGTTTGCTCTCTCTCTCTCTCTCTCTCTCTCTCTCGGTCTCTCATGCTTGGTTCTATTCTGTTATTTTACCGCAGTGTGCTCAGACCCCACCTTCCTGCTGTTCAAACCACAGCAGTGCCACACACACAGGGCCTGCCATAAATCAATGGACAGGATCGTGTCTGCCAGTCAGACTAAACAAGAGCATTTGTGTTGCTTCGCACTCAGCCATTAATCATCTTGACAGTTTGAAAAACACATTTCCCCTTTAATGACTGTATTTGGAGAATCACGTCTGCTTCCTCTCTTTGCATTGCTCCTGCCCTCTTTTTTCCTGTGAAAGGAGCTCTTTTCTTACCAAAAGGCTACGGGGGAGAGAGAGAGAGAGAGAGAGAGAGTCAGACCACTCAGTGTTCTACAGTTGACAGCAAAGTAAATGTTGATATATGCAAACCTCTGATTAGTCATTGTTTTAAAAAATCTAAAAAGTTACTAACATTGTAATTGTATTATCTTCAGTTTCTCTACCAGCAACACATCACACTGAATATTAAAATTATTATTTCTTTATTCCATTTTCCTGATTTCATTATTTCACACATCCACACACGTTGTCAGCTAGTATAAGTGTTATTGCTCACTACTGTGTCACTAAAGCAATCACTCATCATCATGAAAAAATCATTGCCCATATTTCCTCCAAAAAACACAAGCATACGTGCTGTGAACAATTTGATTGCAGACCAACCTCCAAACCAGAGGGAGTGGTTCTGATTTGGGTCAGCACAAGCATCTGGGCTCAGTTATATCCATGAAAAGGGGCCGAATATACCGTGAGGAATGTTCAAATGAGACTGTGAGACGAATCGAGGCCCAGTTGGTTAGCCATGACTCTGCCAAAGCACGTTTCTCCACGAAAGTCTTGCGCGTGACGCATACAATCTGACAAGTCAGTGGCGTTGCCTCCGAGTACAGGCAAATCTAAACCAGCTGGGGCCATGCATATTAGTGGTTGGCCATAATTGCCATTGCCCTTTCGTAAGGCCGTCAAGGACTAGCCTGTATGTTTTGTTGTGTGTCAGAAGACGGCCAGCAGGGGAATGGAAGAACTGTGGAAGGAGCTAGCTTTTTATGCAAACATGTACAAGGCAGGTTAATTTACTGTGGCATTAGGGCAGTTCACTGCAAAAATACAGTTATAGACGGAAAGTTTTTTTTTTCAGTCAGTTTTAACGAGGACATAGAGTAAATGTCATAACCACACAGACCTTGAGCTCCACTTCTGCAAAGCTGTGTTGCCACCAGGCTTTCAGATATTGTGGTACATTGGTTTGATCCATCTGGGGGATGAGGAAGAACCAAAGGAAGGTCAAGGGTTGTGCCCAGATCTGCTGAGTGTTGTGTCCGGATCAGCTGAGCCTAAGAAATGATGAACACTTGCAGGCTAATGAAACAGTCACTCCAAACTTAGTCATCATTAATCACTAGCCCGTGTCGGTCTTCTACTCGCAGATACCACTGTCATTTCCCATTTTACCCTCATCATGAGAGAAGGGCTCATAACCAATAAGTGTTCATGAACCTCTTGAGTCTGTTTATGAGTTTAGCTAATCTCTGTGTGTACAAATGTGTGTCCATCCAGGGCTTTTACCAATAACTACTAACACTGTAAGGCTCCACAGAGACACAGTAGTCCATCTTGTGTCTCTGCCTTGAGCCCGCAGTGATATATCTCCTCAGTATGAGCAGCAGGGATGACAGAAATAGAGTGTGGGTGTTGATTCCTGCCATGGCTGGGAGCTGGGGAGGAGAGAGAGAGATGGACAGAGTGATTGATGAGCAGCGAAAGAGGAAGAAAGGGAAGATGGATCAGATGACAATGTGATGGACGAGCTACAGCAAAATGGAAAACGGTGCCACCATTCATCTTTCCCTCGAGAGCAGACCTCTGCTCTGGAAATTTCATCTACCACACCTTTTATTCATTTAGCACAGACAGTCATCAATGGGCATGTCATGTTAACTCAGATTTGTTCTGTGAGTTCACTATTACCTAAATGAAAGCCTGGAATGAGTGACATGCATCCAAGCCACAGGGGGTTAGAAGAATACGAAAGCTAACAGCTACAATTATAATAATATGTGTGGTACAGTGGATATTTCTTGAACGTTTTTGTAGAAGTCATTGTGGTATGTTAGTTCCCTTGACAGGCTGATCACTTGCAGTGAGGGGGAGTCGGGCGACCTGCTTCCCTGACAAATATGTCCACTCATGTCCAGCCAAGTGGATCTGTTCCTTCACTCAGCATCACAAATAGAGATTCGCAGAATTTCTAGGAAAAGTGAGCTTAGACGACATCTCAGGTTACCTGGCTAGAACTGATGGAGACATGATGCCTTTTCTCTGAGGCAGGATCAGTATTGGAAGCTTCGTAGTCGATTGCATTAAGTAAGCAGCACCTTCTAGAGTGGTCCCAGATCAGTTTGGATAAGAACGTAACCAGGTTCTGAGCCTCGAGGGGCCCAAGCACTGTAACCTTGCAAGCTAGCTGCCAGTATGTGTGAATGATGATATACAGATACTGACCTGACAGGCCCTGTTGTGGTTCTTTACAAGGCTATGCAATAATATTGTTGCCAGTCAAACTGCCACTGTGAGCCATGGCAGCAGGATAATATTATTCAAAGCCAACATTTCAGGATCAGCCGAACAATTTTAAGCCTTTATCGTTGATAACCTGGGAACTGACACCAAGGCCTGTCACCAACAAGCTTCACTACTCAGATCTCAGCCAAAGACATGCCAAAGACTTGCAGGGTGATGGAAAAGTCACTTCAAACTCAGTCATCATTAATCACTAGCCCTCATCTGTCATCTGCCCAGTGACACCACCATCATTTCTTATTTTACCCTCACTACCCTCTACCATTACCGGCTGCACAGTAGACATGGTCCGTGCTGGCAGTTAAAAGCACAGATTATTTTTCAGATGATGATGAAACAGGATCTAGAACACACAAACATGCCTGGGCAGAAACAGCTACGGTTTCTCTTTGGAACCTGAAAGGCCAGGTGGCTTTCCTTAGGGAATATAGGCAGCTTAAACCACAAAGTTAATCTATTAATTACAAAAGTGTAATTCATAGTAGTGAAAATGACTCAGTGTAATTACATTTAATTGAAATGTCTGCAATATGGCACTCCTGGAGGATTAATTACTACACACATGGAAGAAGTGGGAAAGAAAAATAACATGTAAGAACAGAGACTGTAATAGCGCACTGGGAACAATAACCTTTAAGGCAAATGTTTGCCGAACTATAACTCAGCTGCAGATATGTTCGTTAACATCTGCTGTCACATTAAGTGACATGAAAGAAAAAGACTTGGTACTGGACAAAAAGAAAACAGAGGAGGGACAGAAGTATTCTCTGCCATAATTATGAACACACATTAAAGTTGTATAATAGTACCATACCTAAAATCTTCTGATAACACACTCCAGCATGATGGAGAAGCAGAAGGAAGTGGCATGGCCTGCAATAAGACGGTGTAGTAAATGTATAACTTTGGCGCCAAATACAAAAGCGTAAGGTATAGCAGACAAGGAAATGTTATGTACAGACCTGTTAAGTATTGTTATGTAAAAGGAGCTTGAGATGGACAATGGGCAGTTAGCTTGATTTAGTTTAAATCTTGCAAACAAGACTCTATGAATATGATGTGTGATGAAATTTGTGTTTAATCAGTCCTTAAATAATTGTATATGTAAACCTAATTACCTGATTATGCTGCCAATTCAAGGATTCTATATTAGTTTTAAGTACACCACTCAATCAGTGTGTTGTGACATGAGACAGAACTAGATAATTCAGGACAAAGGAAGAACTGCTCGGGCAAGTTGATAGATATCACACTTCCTGATATGGTCTCCAGAGACCTGCCTTATAAAGATAGGCCTGGACAAATCTAATATGTTGCTGATAATATTTCAGTCTGGTTCCTAATGGCAAAATTAAAAGTTTTGTTTTTAATACTATAGTCCTAGACACACTAATTATTTGTGAAAATACACAAGAGTGAAAGTCTAAATAGCAAATATACCGTATACCGTTATTAACATAGAACATTAGTCACAGGAGTAATATGACATTGAAGGAAGGATGAAGAAATACAAAAGCATTGAGTTTAAATATAACCATTTCATTTATTTAACAAAATTATAACTCCAAAGTTGGACAGCTCTGCCATCGCTAATTTTCTTTTTCTTTTTTTTTTTTCATTGAAGCGGCACCTTAACCAGCCTAGTAATTTCAACACTTTACAAAAAATATTACAGCTCTTTAAGTCATTTATTTGTCAGCTGTTAAAAATAAAAAATAAGCATTTAGAAAGGCTAGGAGGACTTTGACATGCACATTCATACTGCACAGACACAATAACCAGACAGCGTCAGACAGGACAGATTTATGAAAAGGAAAGAAGTGTCTGAAGCTTAAGATTTGGAGCATAGTGTGTACAAATAATAAGCAAACAAGATCAGTTAAATTGAGTGAAATGAATAGATGAACTCAGTATTTGTGAAAGTAAACTGTTTTGGATTATAAACTGGAAAAAGCCAAGCGTTTGTTAAAAAATAAATACAATTCTGTTCAAAAACTGCATTGGCGCTTCAGTTTTACACAGTCTCAAGCTTGCATGCACCCTGGAACACCCATCATTTCAGCCGTCAGGGAGCCCATGGATTCCTTTTTTTGTCCACCTTTTCTGATTCATTCACTTCCCATTTCCCATCCAAACTGCAGACAGTGTCTAATCCCAAGCGAGATATCTTAGCAGTCATCATGCAAGTGTGCTGCTTGTTCTGGCTCTAGAATTCTGAAGCAATTGAGTCCATTTCACTGGTAGCCAAGGGCAGAGGCAGATCCCAGTCTCTGACTGTAGAGGGCGTAGTGGGAGTAATAGGGTGCGGAGGTTGGTAAAGAGTGCATGGGCAGTGTTGGTCCTGTGGGCAGTTGCATTTTACTATAGGGATGGTATCGAGCCAAGCCCAAACTCGGAGGTGCCCTCAATGAGAAGGAAGCAGGAAGAGAAGCTGGACTGCTCTGGGGAGGCAGATGGAGGTGACATGAGGAGGATGATGGGTATGCAGACAGGAGCTTTCCATCCACACCTGGCAGTGAGGTGTGTGTGCGCAGGTGGGCTAATAGCTCATCAGAGGTGACAAAGCGCTTATCACATGGCCCGCTGGCTGAAACCCAGTTGCATGCATGTGGTAGAGGCTCATTGGGCAGCATGAAGCCGTACGTGTATAATGGATGAGAGAGTGATGGTGTGATGCTAGAAGACAATGAGCTCTGGTGGAGCGAGTGCAATGGAGGGTGAGGGGGGTAAACCAATGGGAAGCCAGATTTTAGTGAAGATGAGGGGTCATGAACGCATGTGCCACAGTTGCCACCCAGGTGAGGTGCATTCGGGTAGCTTAAACAGTACGGGTCCCGACACAAACCCTGCATAAATGAAGGTGGAGATGCTCCAGTCAGTGGGCTTGAGCTGGGGTGTTTACCTGCAACCCCTACGCCAGCACCTCCGAGACTAGACTTGGTAGGATCTAAGCCAGGAACAAACTGACCAGGATAACCAGCGTAAGTGCCCACTATAGAACCGTGGTAGCCCATGCTGGACGATGGGAGTGGAAAGACAGGGTGACTGGATTTGAAGGGAGAAATAGAAACAGGCCCAAGTCCTCCAGGCTGAGATGTTTGTGGGTCCGATTTGCCCTCGTTACTGGGGCTGCTTTCAGAGCTTGAGCTACTGGAGTTGGCACTCGCTCTGGCATGGCTCGAGTTGGCCAGCTGGGGACTGTCCAGACTCGCCTTACTTGACTCTGCGTCCTTCTTCGGGTTGCTGCTACTGTCGGAGAGTGCCACTTCCGTGTTTTTTGCCTCCCCGTTTGCAGTCTGTGAATGTCCAGTGGAACGCATGGTGCTGGGTGAAAGAGCATGTCTGTGCGCCTGAGTCTGTGAAGGCGAGCCCACTCTGGAACTTGGAGAAACAGTACGCGCATGGTGGGACTGACAGCTCGGTGTGCTACTGCCACCATTACCTCCACCCACAGGAAGACAAAAGCCAGGCTTGTTACTGCTGCTGCTGATACTCCCATCCCTCTGACTGTCTGGGCCTGTTTTGGAGTAAGGCTTGAAACTAGACTTATCATCTGATGAAGGCCGCTGCTCTGCGTGTTTTACGGATGAGGACGAAGTGCGAGATGAGCCTTCTTTCTCACCCAGTCCACTCGACGCAATGGAGGCCAGTTTGGATGAGGATGGAGGATCCGGTTTACCTATCTGAGAACACGTCTGAGCCAAGAGGGCCAGTGGACTCTTCTTAGCATCCAGCTGGAAGGGAAATAATAAATAATTTCAGTGAATGGCAATAAGTATTAAGAAAATAATAAAGATTTTCTTAATTTTATCATTATGTGCACTACAGTGGTCACACTGAAGTGAGAAAAAAGATATATACGGACATATATTTACTTAGAGTAATGTCACTAGTAATGATGTCTGTGTACGTTAAGGGATTTTAATTTTAAAATGTATTAGTTGCCTCTAGCGTAAAAATAAAGTAAAATATAAAAAAAAAAAAATAGGCCCTGAGAACCTAGGAAGGTATGTTCTAACAGTATGTAAATTGTATTTTGTAACTTTTATATACATTTAGGCCTACAGATACAAAAAGAGATCTTTTTGTGGACAGAGAACCTTTAGACAAAAAAAAAAAATGTATATAAATCTCTTATTTACATATCAAATATAAAAGTAAAAAAAAAAGTCAAGTGGAAATATAAATATAATTTTTCGTCTTGGATTATTTCGATTTATATGTATATTAACCCGATTGTACTATGAATACAAAATATAGTCCAATTAATAATAGATTAATTGTGTCTCATGACAGATTCTAGGCCTATGGTAAGTTGAGTATTAAGAGTAGATCATTTTTACCATTTTAGACTGCGTTTTAAGTGCTACGTTGGAGGAAATTTAAACGATGTATTAAATCAGTTTCATAAGGAGGCCTGGGCTGTTTGGTGACTATAAATGTACTTTGATTATATAAACCAATGTCTCCAGTGAAAGCCTTGGCTGGATAGTGCATAGTGAAGTGAATGTTATAGTAGCCTATATATAGCTTACTATCATCTGGAATGAAGTGAATCATGTTGATGTAGTGTATAGTGTGTGTGTGAAATAGTGTATAATGAAATGAATGAATAATGCAGTACATAGTGTAGACTATAGCGTAATAAAAGTGAGTATAGTGCATAAGAAAAGGAATAAAATGCCTCATGCAGGATATACTATAGTGTAAGCTGTCACTAGTGGGAAGTGAGTAGTGTAGTAGTATGCGATAGTGGATAACACACCTCGATGCTGACGGGGGCAGATGTGAGGGGCTGCAGGTACTCCGGGTGGAGCAAGTGGCCCGAGTGCGCGGTCAGCATCTTCACTACTTTAATGGGGAGACGCTTCGCCTGACGCACAGGATCCGAGGGCTTTAACAAAGCGGTGTGGGACGTGTCCTTAATTCCAGCGGGCTTTCTGAAAGTGAAGTGACCGTGGTGGCTGTCGGAGGTCGGGCTGTGTAAAGCGGAAACTGCTGGAGATCCACTCAGAGGGTGGTGCATTGGGTGCGAGACTGAGCCGAGGAGCGGGTGCGGGAACGATCACAGAGGACACATCTTCATGGGCTACAGTACAAACTCAGAGGCTGGGTTTCACACCCATGGCGTAGGCTACCTTCTGAAATAAAATAATCCACAACACAAATGTCCAATCTTTTTTTTTCTCTTTTCTTTTCTTTTCTTTTCAAAAGCAGCGCTTGTTACAGGTGATGAATATTTACTCCAAAGCCGTTCATAGTTCCGTTCCGTGTGCGCACTGGATGCGAAGCCGCAGATTATCCACACCGCAAAATACAACTATAACTCTCTCTCTCTTTTTTTTTTTTTTTTTTTAAATATAGTAGTTGATTTGTGATCTTTAAGACTATCAGTAGGAAAAAAAAGCAAATCCACAATAACTCACAGACAAAGAGAGAAGACAGAAATACCAACCCCAAAAAGCCCACAACACGATGCGCTTTGCTCTCCGCTCCTCCGCGCTCCAACACAGCGCGCTCCAGCTCGCCTTGTGCATGTCATTCAAGTCAACGAAAAGCGAGGAGGACCTTCCAAGTCCGCGAGCCACCGACCAATCAGCGCTTCCTGCATTGCTAATGAGAATCCAGGGCGGAGCTCTTGCCTCTGACCCCACCCATCGATCCTTTGTCATATCCGTGTTCATTATGGCATGAGAGTGACAGCAAAGCTCTTCAAATGTCATTATAGATCAGGCTCTCCGTGCACTTGGGCTTGATAAATGAGATCTTACCTGCTTCAGGATCCACAGAGCAGCAATAATGAAGTAGCTGAGGTAGGGCATGAGGGACAGAGGGCGCATGGTTCAGAAAAAAAAACCAAAAACAACCCCAAAACCCCTACACAAATCACCAGCAAAGGGGATATCTCTCCAAGCCGACACTTAAATTGGCCTATAAATCTAAAACCAACACTGGAGACTAGCAATTTGTTATAGCACAGATCCATAAGTTTGAACCAAAAGAACCCATTTAGAAAAAAATAGCCAGAGCACACTAATATCCTGCCAAATGCTTCAGAAGCAATATCCATATATTTTATAGGATAATCTTTTTTTTCTCCCACCAATCTTTTAAATCAGGGTTTAATTAT
>JAODTV010000018.1:25304198-25314205 GCA_025399955.1 Galeichthys feliceps
ACCGTCATATAACAAGGCCTTTTGCCAAGCTTCGAGAAATTCGTCCAAAAATTGTGAGAGGAGTTGATGTCAGAAGGAAAACACACTCTCATGAAATTGTCAAAGTATAATTTTGTTAGTCAAGGGCTGTAACTCTGGTAAAATGTGACTGAATTGAACGAAATTACAATATGCGTACTAATGACATATAACAAAGAATCTTGCCAAGTTTCGTGAAATTCCTCCAAAAATTGTGAGAGGAGTTGATTTCAGAAGATGAGCACCCTTCCCGGGATGGACGGACATCGCCACGACATAATCCCCCTTTGGGCCTTTCGGCCAGCGGGGCATAAAAACTCGTGAGAAACCTGTGAGTTAAATTGTGTTGCTTTTATGTTCACAAAACTAGCCAGGGAAAACAAAACAGGAAAAATAAAAGCTGGTGCATCAAAGATGGTGGTGGTAGATTTTATTTGTACAGTATGGCACCATGGTTACTGTATTTGGATTAAATGTGTCAGTGTTTATGATATGGTCAAAAATGTCACCATGCAATTAATCACAAAAAATTGTCATCATGTAACGACTCTTAGATCCTTAGATATTTTGCCTGTTTTTATATTGCATTCTTTTTGCAACATTATTTTAATACACTCACCAGCCGCTTTAATAGGAACACCAGTACACTTGCTCATTCATGCAATTATCTAATCATGTGGCATCAGCGAAATGAATGAAATACAGGTTTGGTGTTTCAGTTCTTGCTCAAATCAAACATCAAGATGTTTTTCCTGTCTTCAGTTTCGGCAAGCCTGTGCCCACTGTAGCCTCAGATTCCTGACATGAGTGGAACTCCGTGTGGTCTTCTGCTGTTATAGTTTATTCGCCTCAAGGTTTCATGTGATGTGCGTTCTGAGACGTTTTCCTGCTCACCACGGCTGTAAATAGCGCTTATTTGTTTGATCATAGTCATCGTTTCAGCACGAACCAGTCTGGCCATTCTTCTTTGACCTCTCTTCCACAGAACTGCTGCTTACTGGATGATATTTGTTTTCCGCACTGTTCTGTATACTCCAGAGTCTGTTGTGTGTGAAAATCCCAGGAGCTCAGCAGTGTCTGAAAAACTCAAACCAGTCATTTGGCACCAGCAGCCATGCCACGTTCGAAGTTGCTGAGATCACATTTTTCCTCATTCTGATGTTTGATGTGAACATTGAAACTATTGACCCTTATCTGCATGATTTATGCCTGATTGGATTGATTGGATGAATGAGCAGGTGTACACATCTTTCGATGAAAGTTGTTTATCAGTTAGTGTATAACAGTGTTGTTTATAGTCTGCAGTTTCTCTGCTTTTCTGTTGAGTGACTTCTGAGAGGTGTAATAATGAAATATTAAAACCAGAGTAAAACTAGAGCAAGGCAGATGTACTGGAAAGTTGTGGCACGCAGTGATGCCTGATTAGTTTCACTTCACACTTTCAAAGACTGTCTTTTCTGAAGTATACGTTGTGTTCAGTGCCATGTCCTCCCAGTCCACCATGTGTCTTTCGGCTGATCTTGGCTTTTCCCTCTTTCCTTCACTTTTCCTGTTCTCTCTCTCTCTCTCTCTCTCTCTCTCTCTCTCTCTCTCTCTCTCTGGCAGGTTAGGGCAGTCTTGATGGCAGAGGTGATGGAGGGAAGTGCAGCAGCTGCAGGAGTAGCTGTTCCCAGTGCCAGCATGGACTGGCAGAAGAGATGCATCGCCCTCGAGATGCAGCTACTTCGCTTCCGACTGCAGGCAGGGAAAATCCGCCAGCTCCTGGCTGAAAAGGTATGGGGTCACAGCACTAAAGTTGCACTTAAAGTTGTTCAGTTCATTGCACTGCACTGCTATTATTTCAAACATGGAGGTCCTTAATGCACGGTACATGCCTGATGATATTTCAGTCCAGATGCAAATACATGACCTTCATATAAACGAGTTTACTTTGTTGCATGTTGTTGTCCAGCTTGTATTTACATTATACATAAGGCTTGATTTAATGCTTAACCTTAACCTATACATTGTGCTGCTTTTGCTGTGCTCTTCCTCCTTCTTGGGCAGTGGGTAAATCAATGCTTTCTCCTCTTTTTCAATCTCTCCCCTGCACTCGTTCCGCTCTGCTGACCTTGCTGTTGCAAGAAGCAGTTAATTGTCAGACTTGGCAGAGAGCCTTGCAAAGAGAGTGAGGAGACACAACTGGCTAATGCGAACGTGTGCTTCATTTGATTTTCAGGAGTGTGTGTGCGTGCGTGTGTGTGCGTGTGTGTGTGAGTTTAAGTTTTTATTGGAAAGTGGAGCACAGTGCTGTAAATTTCCATCCTTCACCATTTCATCATGATTACAGCTAAATAGAAAAAAATGGGGTTTTTTAGAGATTTGTGACTCGACAGTAAAAATGGACACATTTGATTATACATAAGCAACAGCTTGACTTTCTATTATATGCCTAAATGGTAAAAGGGCTTTATGTGTGCTTTTAAGTGCCGGAGCATTTCTCTGAACAGTGTTGGACACATCTGGTCTTGAGAATTGTATAGATAAGCAAGACTAGTCTGTAAACCATGAACATGTGTGAAATAATAGTCATGCTCACACAAAGGAACAATGCCGAGAAGACATCAGACTTATGGTTGTTGCTGTTGTTTGTCTCATGTAGGAAGCGGGCCAAACGTTCTCATTAAGGGCTGTATTCAGAGTTGAGTTATTTGCACATAGTGAGGGGTGTGGAACAATGCAGAAATTGCTCACATCGCTACTCCGACCTTAAATGTAACTACATACTTACACACTACTCAGACAGTTAAGTTGCTTCTGTGCTTAATCTGTAATTTATATTTTGGGCTGTAAATAGACTCAAAAAACAATGGCATGACATACAAGGCCAATATTATTAACATAAACATGACACAAATTAATATGTACTTATTGACTGAGTGGGCGGGCCGGACAGGAAAATATTTGGCTCGAGGTCATGCCGTACGGACCGAGCGCAGCGAGGAATATTTTCCCATCCAGCCCGGCCCAAGTCCGTCAATAAGCATTTTATCATATGACCTCTTTTAACTAACATACACAGTGGAAAATAATGAACAACGAACAGTGAAATACAACTGACTTTACTGTTCTCTCGAAATGAAAACGATTTTAGGATCACATCATTAGTAAAAGTCAGTTCAAACTCGGGTCAGCTCATGGAGACAACATCTATACAAGCCTATTAAGTCTACACAAAAGAACTTTGATTTGAAAACAAAAGAGTCGAGTCAGCAGTCGAGTCATTAGGTCTGTGTCTGATAAATCATCTGGATAATAAAATTCACTTTCACTGTGCTCAGTTGTGTCGCTCATTTTTCAAAGTAACAATTCAGAGCAAAATGAAAACGGCGGAAGCAAGGAAAACGAGTCCGGGGTCACATACGGATTTTTACGGACCGAATTCAAAAATCCGTATCTTCCCAGTCATGTGACTTTCCCCAATGGTTTTATTAAGAGCATGCACGCGTGTCTGTACGGGTCATCTGATAAAATTAAATATCGAGATTCAGCCGACATACATATGTGTATTACTTTATTACAATGTTTAGGAGGTTGATTATTTTCCAAAGCACCCAGAACCATAGCAGTTCAAAACGGAATATTGATTAAGAATGTCAGCTTATCTAGATGGCTCAGGGTGACTGGAAATTGGTGATGGTGCTCCAACAAATATCCAGCCACACCAGTGGAAATTAAATGTGTCTTGGCACAGTTGAGTTTACATTGACTTTGAAGGATTTCACGCATCTGGAGATGAGACGGTAACTGAAGTGCATCACAGTTGGTAAAAACACTTCGACTTGCGATTTATTTTCAAGAAGAAGTGTCCAAGACTACAGGGTTAATGCAAGACTCAACCAAGATCAGAGGGACCTCATGGCCACAAGCCAGTTATTAAGCAAACCGGACAAGTGGAAAATGATTTTGTTTCCCAGCACCCTGTCTGAAATATCACGGATTTATAATTCACTTTTCCTCTGTAGTTTGCTGCTGTTTACTTCTGACTGCCTGCTAAGCCATGCCACTCATACCAGCGTCTATGAATACTGTAGATGTCTCAAACTTTGTGAGGAAAACTTTCTTCAGAATGAACCATTTTATTATATTTTGCAGGAATGGATGAGTATTAAGAACTGAAATGAAGAATAACTAAATTGCTTACTTTTTTGAAGGAAAAAACTATCCAAATTTGCCTTATAGGACAAAATTGAATTATTATTATTTTTTATTCACTCATCCGGCCGACAGGTGATGAGTTTATAACATCATGTGTTGTCCGGCGTCATCCACATTTCGCGAAAATCGCTTCTTCTCTCTCAATTCTTCACCGATTTTTATTCTTTTTGGCAGGAAGGTGGATCTGCCTGGGGTGGATATAGGTTATACCCAAATTTGCATAATTGCAATTACTAATGAAGATATGGAGTAATTAAGCCCTAACGAGCAGTTTCCACACAAATCGCTTCTTCTCGGTCAATTCCTCGGCATTTTGGTTTCTTTCTGGTAAATAGGTCGGTATTCCTAGGGTGAATATCACTTCTATATATAGCTTGTATATAGTGTATATAATTTGCAACATTTATTGCGCAAGGTGGCCCACTTTAGATCGTTCCTTCTGGACAAGACAGGGCCGGAGTGAGCTACGCCATCATTGACGGTCTCGTTTAATGTAGTCACGGAATGAGAAAGCTGGAAAATAAGCGTTTATGGCGAAGATGGTCTACCAGTTTGACCAGCTCAGCTTACATTTTGGCAGCTTTTCAGAACAAGCTGGATTTATCAGGTTTGTTGGGTTTTTTTGGGCAATATTTTTTGGGGGCTTATCCACGAATAATTCAGTGCTATGTGATATTTGATGCAGTTATGTGTTACCACATCATTTACACTATAAATCTCTCTCTCTCTCTCTCTCTCACTCTCTCTCTCTCTGTTTTTCTACAGTTCCATCATTCACCTTCACTCCAACAGGTATCT
Source organism: Galeichthys feliceps (assembly GCA_025399955.1). NCBI lineage: Eukaryota > Metazoa > Chordata > Actinopteri > Siluriformes > Ariidae > Galeichthys > Galeichthys feliceps. The sequence continues at coordinate 25,309,212 of JAODTV010000018.1, forward strand.
AGACGACTTCTTCATATTTTTCTCTTTCGTATCCTGTGTCACAATTTAACAAAACTTTGAGTCAAGAAGAAATGTGATGAAACACTGAGCAACACTTTAATTTAAACTGTTGCACTGTTGTTGATGCTTTCACACACTCATGCCCTATCTAGTCCTTAAACATGCCAAAAATGTTTGTGGTGGTTCAAATAATGCGTCGAAGCCAGTTTTTGTTTTTTCCCCAAACCTCTTTGACGTATCCTTGCATGCCCATAGCATGCCTTTAACCACAAACCCACGCTGCCCCTGGTCTCAACCTCATCTTCACTGCCCCCAGGGGACAATCTCTTAGTGTGTGTGGTTCCAGTGAGTAATCCCATCTCGATTAGGACGTGTTTGAACTTTAATTCCCATCATCAAGTGTATCAGCCTGGGGATCTGATCTGAATCTGTTGCCTTCCCCCTACATGTTTGTTTTTGCTCCTAGGTGGAGATTATGGATATTTGTACCTGTAGATGGATGACATGAGATAGATGCGAAATGGCGTATTTTGTTTGGATTAGTGAAAGGAAGAGGGGGATTGAGCGTGAGAAAACACATCCTTGAGACTAGAAGTGGTTTGTGGTTTGTGTCTTTTATGTTGCGTGATTCATAAACATTTTCTTTTCTGTCCTGGTTTAGTGGCATATCAGAGAGGAGGAGAAGCTGTTTGCAGTGCCGGACGGTAAGTAGTAAGGTTATGACGTGTGTTTATGTCTGTAAGAGATACAGAATGCATGTGTGCATCCTGAGGAAGACAAAAATGAGACCACTGAGAAAATCCAACAGGGGGAGATGTTGAGCCAAGACACAATGTCCATATCCCTCCACCCATACAATCACGATATGATCTAAATAATAGCACTAGCTATTAGAGTAATGACATTTTATATCTCCGCATAAGCACAAACATGCCCCAGATTTGTAATTTTTTGCCGTTTTAGCTTCTCTAATACCTTCCTGCATGAGCGTCTAAATTTGCATGCCTGCCTGCAAACCTGTAATTAAATCTCGGGCTTGACTGTGCAATGGAACAAACACAAATCACATTATCCTTTAAAGCAAAAAAAATATTAGCACCCCCAAAGCTAATCTGAGCTCAAACGCTCTGTGCATGAACCTAGTGAAACAGAAAACACAGAGGTTTAGTGAATCCAAGAGTATAAGCTACAGTGGGTGAGAGTTTTTCGATCAGACCACACACACACACACACACACACTCACTCTTACTGTTCTTCTACCAATTAAAAGATTTATGTTGTTCAAAGGGGAATCTGGAAAAGTATGTTTTGGAATGACATTGAGTCTGATGTTTATTTTGCGCCTGGAGCCGTGGTTATGAAGTCACCTCGAAGAAGTCGTACAGTCATGCAGAGAGAAATTATTTATTGATTTCGTAGTTCTGCATTATGAATTCCGTCCTATAAATACTATATTTAGTGTGATGTATTGTCATACTTAGTTTATTTCTACAGGGGTGATGGGAGATGTCATCAGATATTTTATACAATATAAATGACAATACGCAATTCATGTGTCATATATGATCAGGACGTCTTTGCGGGTGGTTATTGTTTTTGCTTTTTCTTATATGGTTAGTGTGCATGGCTCAAAGATGAGATGAGACTGCTCATTTTAGAGTCAATTATTATACACAAAATATTCAATATCTCTTGACAGTGCTTACTGGAAAAATATAAGAGTGTTTCTGTGAATACTGAGAAATTTGGGGTGGGCAGTTTGGCAAAAATGAAGTATGTTGGGTTTTGGTATAAATACTGCCAAATGATAGTACACATCCCAAGTGAAAGGTACACAGCAGAGCCGCACTCAAATGCTTTTATATTTTTCAGTATACAACACTAATCACATACATCATTTCGTGAGATGTCAACTCTGTGACAGATAGACCAGCTACTATATATTCCTGTAATACAATCCTGGCGGCTGTAATCCTTAAGTATTTTGTATAAATGACAGAAAATACTAACTTGTAACTTTTTATCTTAATTTGGGACTAAATGTAGTCAAACTATTTAAGCTAATAATAGGCTTGATAGCGTGCCGCTGCGCTGATGAACCTCCCGTACGTTTGTATGGGAGAACAGCATGTTTTTCTTTGGCCTTTAAATACATTTAAAAGTGTTCAATCTACATAAAACTAGTGTCGATTCAAGAATAAATAACACATTTACGGAATATATTGTTAATTTTGTGCGGCGTTGTAATGAGCGTTTACTTTAAGCGTTTTTTAATATTATGTAGTGCAATACGCCAAACTCACGGGCACCACCATCTTGGGTTTTTTAGTGATGTTCGTCACCGGTCCGTGTGTTTTGTTGTTGCTTCCAGCTCGCTCACTGCCCGCGAAAGATCGGATCACTGAGGAAAATTCTGTATCCTTCCTAAAAATCGATGATTTTCCTAATATTTTTTTTTTTCATGGAGAAAAAATGAGACAGTGTATAAATATCAGTAATACTGTTTTGAAGAGAATTAACAAAAGTTTGACCCTCTTATACACAGCATGAGCACCACCGTCATTAGTCATGCTTGGTGTCCACAATTTAAAGTGAACATACCCGCTAAACTCTGGTTTTTATGTTTAAACACAAAGGATGGACCAATTTCATTGATGTATTACTTTTAAGCCTTCTAGATGCATAATTGTGATCTACAAGAAGAAGTCTTTATCTGTAATTCTTACCCTGATACTCAAAATACTAAATCTCTCTTTTTGGCTTTTTGGTCTGTTAATTTCCGATTGAGGTTTTTTCTCATGAATGGAAAATTAAACCAATGGAAAACAATGGCTGGTTTGTGACTGGGGCAATGGACAGAAACGGAAATTTTATAAAACACTGGATTTTCAAATGTTCATAACTTTGTTTTTGTTTTTTTAGACATATTTACAAAATTAAACAAGTTTTCAATTCAGATCTTCACGCTCTTTAATTTGATACATTACACAACACTATGACAACGACTTTAAAAATGGCCTGTCATTGCTAATTACTATATATAGGATGTCTTTGTATGCTTTAGTATTAAGATTTCCCTTCACTCGAGCCAAGAGACCCAAACCTGTTCCAGCATGACAATGTTCCTGTGCACAAAGCAACCTCCATATAGTCATGCTTTGCCAAGACTGGAGAGGAAGATCTCAAGTGTCCTGCATAGAGACCTGACTGAACCCCACTGAACACCTTTGGGATGAACTGGAACACTGACTGCACCCCAAGCCTCCTCGCCCAACATCAGTACCTGACCTCATTAACACACTTGTGGCTGAATGAACACAAATCCCCACAGCTACGCTCCAAAATCTAGTGAAAAGCCTTCCCAGAAGATTGGCGGTTATTGTAAGAGTTAAAAAGAATGATGTCATTCTTTAATAAATAAAATATCCTTGGCAATTAGCTGTGATATACGACTATTGCTCTTGTTGATTATTTGCCAATAAGAGCATTCCCCAACAATGGTACTCATGATGGTTGTTTTATCAATGATGCAGATGTCATGGTAGCTTAAGCATTTTGCAGAGGCGGGTCTTCGTTCTTCTTTTAAAGACAACCAGTGACTCAGCTGTTCAGACAGGCATGGAAGAAAGTCTTGACGCACGTCTTGAGGGGATGGTGGTTCAAGTCGTGCTTGTGCAGGGTTTGATTACTGTCTTCAGGTAGGTGGATGCTGGTCCGTTTTTGGCTTTGCATTGATGTGGGCAGCTATAGGAAGTGGAGAAAATGCAGCGATGGGGTGATGTGGGAGCACTCAGGGAGATTGAAAACAAGCCATGTAGTTGCATTTTGGATCAGCTGTAGATAGTCCTATCTTGGGATGACGAGAGAGTGAACAAGCGCCTGGAGAGAAATGTCCAGATCCTCCTGATGTTGTAAAAGTGAAACCGTCATGACCGAGTTAGCACCAAGGAGAATTACACCAAGGTTTCATGTGTTATCAGATGGTTAGGTCATAGAGTTCTTCAAGGAGATGACAAGATCTTGGTTTTTGGTGCAGAAAGGTACTGAATAAGAATAAATCAATACATCTCATTTCTTAGGTGTCAGTGTAATATCATATTTCACACTAGCAGGCAGCAGTTGGCTTGTGTTGATTGCAGTTTGCCACTTGTGGGCGTGTAGCAGTCACTACTGTTTTTGCTTGTATGCGTGCAACGTCCAGGTTCCCAGTCCTCCCCAACCCCCACAATATGGTCGTGGGGTGGGCAATAAAACAAAAATATATCACAATTCTTGAAAACATTTCTGTGATACACAGTTAAAGTCCCTCCCGTGTCAGCACCTGGTCATCCCAGGCAGTGTCCTGTCCCAGTACTAACCAGGTCCTTAAGGTACATTGGGTGGCGCTGATCTCCGTTTCTATAGCCCTTGGCCTCTCGCCTATTACATAGCTAGGGTTACATTGGGGGGCCAGTCCTCATAACCGTGAGAGTTTGACTCCCTACTCACATCTGTATTTCAGCGTGCCTCGCCAGATGGCGGTAGGTACCATTTTTATAATGGTCTTTGGTATGACCTGACCGCGAGGAGAACTCGCGATCACCCAGTCGAGAAGCGGACACACTAAGCACTAGGCCAACTCGTGGTATGATACCAATATATGGGGTTGCTAAAAGTAGTATTGCATTAAAAAGAAACTGGCGACTTTAATTCAAGGATATTTTTATTTAGCATCTATAAAATGAAATGATTTGAGGCTGACAGGACTGAAAATAAAAATATACAATATACAGTTAAAATTCAATTTTTTTTATCCCCCACCCAAACGAAGTTTGGCGGGGGATATAGAAACAGGTTCCGTCCGTCTGGTTGTCCGTCCGGTGACGTTTTCGTTTCCGGGCCATATCTTTAAAACTACTGAAGATATCTTCATGAAATTTTGTATACATATCAAGCAACATGTGAACTGGTGCCTTTTGCTATTTTGGATTTTTGAAAAAAAGTATTTTTCAAAT
>JAODTV010000018.1:27020140-27031623 GCA_025399955.1 Galeichthys feliceps
CTCTCTCATGACGTGTGTGCAAACCTTTAAAGGAGCACTTGATTGCAATGAAGGAAGGTGAGCATGTCCACGTGCTCAGGGCTGAGGCTTGCCCTCTTCTTTGAAGCAATGTTACCTGCAGCTGAAAACAGACGCTCTGATGGCGTGGATGTGGCTGGAATACACAGCAGAGACCTTGCCAGTTCTGCCAGTGTTGGATAGCGCGCTGCATTCTTTTCCCACCAAGTCAGTGGATTCTCCTTCTTGGACAGGGGATGTTCTCCAAAATACATCAAGACCTGTGGAATAATTGTGACAACAAAAGTATTAAAAATGTTTTGTTTTTGTTTATTTACATTTTGCACTACAGTTGTATTACAGTCATTATCTGTATCTGCAGTAAGATTTTTCTATCAAGTGTAATGCCTTATTGTGAATCCTTCATAGCAGGTAAGTTCTGACCTTCAGGGATTGTAACAACTAGTCCTATAAACAAATCTGAAAATTGTTAAAGATAGCCAAAATTAAAAATAATATTATTTACTTACCTCCTGCTGTACAGATTCGTTTAACTGTTGCTCCTCATCTTGTTCTTCGTCACTTGTGGTGGAGTCTGAGTCGAGGAATGATGTAGCCCTCTTGGCATGTGCTGCTGGTGGGGAGTCCTGTGCTGTGCTGGATGCTCCATGGTTACTTGCGGTGGGCTGCCTCACTTGCTGTTTGGCAGCAAGTGCCATGGCTCGTACTGCGCTTTGGACCTTGAATACTTCGTCAGCAGGCAAGAACCTCAGTTTTCGAAACCTGGGATCCAAAGCAGCAGCAAGCAGGGTGATGTTTGGAGATTCAGGAGTAAACTCAGTTAGTCCTTCCCATCGTTCTGTGACCTGTTCTGTTGCATGAGTCTGGAATGACCTCACAGGTGCAGTCTCAAGTTCTGGCCTCTGTATGTTCTGCTTAAGTTTGTGCACAAGATGTGGAAGTGCAGAGAGTGTGACATATTGTTGTCCACTCAGAAACACTGTAGCTGATTCAAAGGGCTCAAGGACGTGGTTCAGCTCCTCAATCAGGTTCCACTGTTCAGGTTTGAGGTCCAGGTAGTGTTTCCCTCTCTGGGTCACTGTTGGGTCAGAGAGTGTGGCAGTCACCGGCCATCTCTGTTCTTGTAGTCTGGACAACATGGCGTAGGTGCTGTTCCAGCGTGTGCAGACATCTTGCACCAGCATGTTCTCCTTGACACCCATTTGTTTCTGCTTGTCCTTCAACTTGGTGCATGCCAGTTCACTTTTTTTAAAGTGTTCGACAAGGCTTCTTGCAGCCGCGACACACTTGGAGATAGCCTGGTGGATCTTCAGAGAGCTTTGCACAACCAAGTTGAGGGTGTGCCCTGCACAACGCACTGATGCCCATCCATGCCTTTCTTGCAAAATCTTTGCTGCTGCTACGACATTAGCGCCGTTGTCGTGGACGACAGCCTTGATTTTCTCTGCTGGAATGTCAAATTTGGTTATCACCTCCTCAATCCATTGTGCAATATTTGCAGCTGTGTGTCTCTCCTCAAGGGGCATCGTTGTCAGGCAGTGGGACACCATGTTCCAATTCTTCCCAAGATAGTGGCATGTCACCCCCATATAAGCCTCTGTTGCGATGCTCGTCCAAATATCAGTTGTGAGTGTAACGCTCTCAGTCTCTTGCAGGGCCTGCTTCATCTTGGCTTTGACGCCTTCATACTTTTTCTCCATCTGTTTTGTGAAGAAAGTTCTTGATGGAAGCTCGTACTTGGGATGGAAAGTTAAAATCATTGCTTTAAAACCGGCATCCTCCACCATGCTCAGTGGGCGCATGTCTGTGACTATCATGTTTAAAATGCTATTTGTTAGCTCAGCTGCTTGCTCGGGGCTACATAATGGCGCTTTGTAGATAAATTTGTCCATCCGAGACTGTGATGATTTACTGAAAAAGAAGAGAAATAATAATTAGTTAATTGACATTACTAAGACTAAATGACATAATACAGTAGGTTCATGGCTGTGCATTTATGAACCCTAAACTTACACCAGCTGACTAGGAATAAGACAAATATTCTTTATAAGATTTTGAGTTTTTGCAGTGTTCAAACTAAAATTAAGACACCTACTGTATTGGAGCACATTAGGCACCAGTGCTACTTGATATTTTATCCATCAACCAAGAGAGTGAGACACACACTTCCTTGTTCCACCACACAGTATTGTCTGCTAGAAGTGACCAGCTACTGATTAGTGAGCTAAATTTGACAACTGCTCAGCTAACTTTATCATGTTTTTATTTTTCATCTTCTTAACTCCACAGCGCTGTCTTTTTACAGATTAAATAAACCCTGTATGAAGTCCCGTTAACCTTAAGGGCATACCTGTCACCATCGTAATAAACTAGCCACACATTCGACAGTAGTCATAATTAACAGAAACCTATCCCTCCGCAGGGCTAACGTTACGTTAGTAAGGTACATTAACGTTAATCTCATTGATTTGCGCTACGTTAATTTTACCTTGTCTCGGGTCCTCCGCTCCATTCTGGGTGTCTTCGGAGGAGATGCTGCAACATCGAAGATGTGCTGTTGTGGTATGCAAGGGCCGTTTTACAACGAATACACGTCACGGTGTTCACCTTGCTGTTCAGTCTGAAATGCTCCCACACTTTCGACATTTTCTGTCTTTTTTTTAATTGCACTTTTCTTCTCTATTGTCGTCATCGCTGTTTCTCCTCGCCTCTTCCATCTTCCCGCTCCTTCAACCAAATACGTCAGCTTCCTCCTTCTTCCATTGCGTGGGTGACGTAAGCGCGTTGTGCCACATTAAAAGTAGTGCCACATTAAAATGATTCCTCGAGGCAGAGAATTCCTCGATCATTTTTTGTAATCGAGGTACTCGAATTACTCGAGGAATCGTTTCACCCCTAATTACGTGTGAATGAGTTGAATCGACACCATTAACAAGAGCGTGATGTTGCATGTAGGTGTTGAGGTTCATTAACTGACTTTTGGACAAATGCGTTGAGTATTAGTGCATGACCATGCTGAGTTTTAAGTCTAGAATAGAAGTTTTATTCTGCATAGAAGCTATAATGGCCACCATGATTTTATATGATTTTAAAGTAATCTTTAATCTTGTCAGCTTTCCTTCTAGCCACGTAGGTGGCAAACCTAATAGTTGATTGAAGACTGAGATCAGCAAATGTCAGGTGGAATTAGATGTGGCTCCTGCTTCAAATAGAAAAACGCTGCAGCCACTGCAGGAGATAAGATTGGTGACCAGGTTTAATTTAGTGTATTTTCAGTTTAGTGGCCAGTTATAGATTTGCTTTTTGAAGCTAACAAAACTGTTTTTCCCACTTTCTGACCTCTGTCTCCTTTTTCCCCACTCTGTTTCCTTGTGTCTCGTCTGTTACTCTTCCTCGGCTTGTGTGTGGATGAAATGCAGACGAGGTGTACGCTCAGAAGCTGAAGGGCAAAGCCCTCAGTGAGGAGCTGGATCTGGCTCTCAACGACATGACAACCCTTTAAATGCACTGTCTCACCCTTTCTCCACTTGTGCCTTCTTCACTGTGACCTGTCTCCTCAGTTCTTCTTCACTGGCGCTTCCTACATCTGGTTCATCTGGGGTTCACTTATTGTCATCCTCACTCGTTTTTAATTTCCCTCCATTCCACTATTTAAATCAGATCCCAGTCTCAATTGTAAAATCAGTTTTCAGAAACAAATGCATAGTTTCTTAATAAAGAAGTCTGATCTTGCATACCCCAGGGAGCCAGTCTGGGTCCCTTTTTTGTTTGCTATTTTTTGAGGTAGCAACACTGTTCTGTTTCATTACCTTTCTGTTTGGAAAATGATTCTCTTCTTGAGCTTTGCCAGTTTGTCAGTGTTTACACATCTGTTGCATTGTTCTGCTGGAACTTGTTCAGTATTTGTTCTCTGTGTTTCTGTAGTACTTTATTTTCTCCCTCTGTAATAAAAAGCAAAAAACCCCTTACTTTTCTTTTTATTCCCTCTCCATTTTTCCACCCAAACACTATTAATGCTATTTTGCTTGTTCATTGCCAGTTTGTTTACAGCTTTGGATGGAATTTAGAGTTTCACTGCCAAGAATATTACGATTTATATCTTTAACTCCGAGTATTTGTCCTATTTGTTGAGTTCAGCAAAGACGAGCCAAATGTCTGTTAGTAATTTTGAGATGCACTTAGTCACTGGAGTTAGGAAGAGGGGAAAGGACATTGAGCCATGGAAATTTATGACTTAGTATTTTGTATTATTGTAGTAGATTCATTTAATCTTTTGTTTTCTATGTAGAAGGAACAATTATTTTTCTTATATATCAAGCTACTTTTTTTTGTTTTCAAAAAGCAACAATTTCTCTCTCTTAGTTCCTAAAGATGTAACTCAAAAAGGAAGGAAAAGAAACACATTTTATGATTTATAATCCCAGTGGCTGTCTTTATGAATAAGTAGGATAAGGTAAGTGTAAATAAAAACAGGCTCAGTGCTTATATTCATGATACCTTTACCATATCATACTGTTTACATGCACCAGTGTACTTTTTTTTAAACCAGATGTAATTGTGTATAGAAATGGACAATTTTTCCCCAGATTTGATCTCCAGTATTTCTGGTGCCTTCTGCGTTTTGACTGTACTAATTCCCTCTCTCTCTCTCTTTCCTCATTTATCTTTCTCTCTTTTCTCTCTCCTCTGTCTTGCTGGCTCTTCCTCTGTACCTGGCCGTTTATGATGCTGTGGAAACAGATCGCTTACATGAGACGGTGGAGAAAAACCGCACAAATGAGCTGAGAGTAGTTCTTAATGAGCTCAGCAGCTGAGCCTCTCCAGATGAAATTCTCTTCATGCTCAAAATTATTCACCGTCATATTTGGGAACTGAAAATTTGACTGACTTGAGAGGTAATAGCGTCAAATCTGCTATATTGTCAGACAGTGGACTGTAGGGTGCTTTTAGTTAATGAATTGTCATTTGGCCTATAGCCTGAAACTTTTGTGTGTCGTTCATAGGACAAGTATCTTGGTGCAGATGGGGCTGATTTGTGGGTTAGCGCTGAATTAGTAGTTATATAATGATGCATTAATGAGTTGCATGGTTTTCCATAGTTCTGAGCATATAGATGAGCATACTCCTTTTCTTTCATTATGTGTTCCTGCCTTATGAAACCCAACAATATGAATAAAAATGAATCTACAGCTCCAGAAAAATTACACACAAGCTCATTTGTTACGTGTACCTTCCATGTAGCTGCACTTTGATGCTATTCACAATTTGTTCACCCAGTCCATCAATAATCTGCCTCTCCACCGAGAGATTCAGGAGTTCTACTTGCGGTCGGGTCATACCAAAGACTATCATAAAAATGGTACCTTCTGCCATCTGGCGAGGCACGCTGCAATACAGATGTGAGTAGGGAGTCAAACTCTTGCGGTTACCAGAGGACCCCCCCCGTAACACTAGCTATGTAATAGTCAAGAGGCTGAGGGCTACTGAAACGGAGATCGGTGCCACTTGATGTGGTTTGTAGCATCGGAAGGACTTTGATTTGATCCATCAATAAAGTAGAAAAATGGTGTATATATCCAGTCAAATCAGCCACCAGTGAAAGACAAGAGGACATTATCTTGAATTGTGTATAGAATGAATAAAGAATAAAACACAAAAGGGCATGCGGTTATAGGAAAATAATCAGTGATGGGGTGGTGTAATGTGACCTAGGCAAAGTGGAGTTACTTTTACCGTTTTCCAATTACGGCACAACCCAAAGTGTTTTAATTCCTCTTATGCCACAGCAATTTGCCAGTCATTACTAATCAAATAAAAATGTAATTTAATAATAAAAGGCATGTCATGCCATTTAGTTACATTTTGTTGTCGAATGTCTGTGAAACAAGTTGCGTCCTGTTATTTAATTTATAGCAGTGATGAACAGTCTTCCATCTTGTCATGATGGCACAGTCCTATTGAGAAACCAGAATGCGGAAAGTCCTGAAAATGTTCTTGTGGTGAAAAACTTACTCACTCTTACTCTTACAAAGCTGATACTGGAGACTCCTTCCATAAATGTTAAGCAAATGTGTCCATACAGAAAACTTCAGCATATCAACAATTCAAAGTTTTTCTTTGTTAATAAGCAAATTAAAAGTGTTATTTATTAGGATTGTATTATGTAGTGCGTCCTCCATACAAGTTCATGTGAATGAGTTGTTACTACAGAAACATTTTAATATAAACCCGTGATCACCATGTCGGTGTAACTGCTGTGCTGAGACTGACGCACGGACCTAAGATCATCTCATTATTTGGTCCTGTGGTCCCTTTCCTTGGCCTTTTAGTCTTATTGTCTACTCTGCATCATACTGGATCAGTATGAGCTCAATCATACTGAATGCGATTCTCCATGATGCTGATGAATCCATGAACTTATTATTTTATTATAATTTAAAATCGAAGGAGTTTAATCTCTTTCCAGGCAACAGTGATAAACATATGACTCGTGTTTGTTTTTTTTGGGGGGGTTTTTTAAACCTCAAAGGAAATCTGTCCCTGTTTTCTCTGCGACTTTGAATTCTAGTCTGGTGTTTATTAGTGTGAGGAACTGGAGCATGGAAAAGTAGTTTACATGCTTCCATCCATCCCTTTATGGGATTCCTAATGCTTATGTGAACTGGACAAATGTTTACGTACAAAGACATGTTCTAGGTTTCAGGCTGTGAATTTTTATGCTTTGTAAGCATGTTTTTCTACACTTTGGAAACACTAATACATTTATTTTCCAGAATATTGTGAATTGCTGTTAAATTCAACCCAGTGTTTGATCATATTCTGCTGTGATCACCAAGTTTTATATATCTTTTAGATATATCTTCAGTACTGTTAATTACCGTAACTGGTAAGTTCTGCTGTAGTTCGTTCTCAGTGCAGGAACATCAGACATTTTGACGGCTGGCATCTGAATACAAACTGATTTCGTTAGACTTGTCTGGGTTTGCTGTGGCACATGGTTGACATTCACTGTCTCAGGAAGTCACACTTTAACTAGGGAGGTTTTAGACATCTTTAGGCAAACTACCTGCATTTACCTTTGCGTTTGTTAAACTGGCTCCTTATCCTAATCTGTGCAGGCAGATGGCGTATGGCAGGTTAAAAAGTAGCTTAAAAAATGGGCAAAATTTTTGTCTTTATTGACTGCCATAATTTGGCCTCAGTGTCTGTCTGTCTGATAGCTTTTCCCAGGCCATCACACATCCAGTACCAGTCAAAACGTTTGGACACAACTTCTAATTCGATATATTTCTTAATTTAATAAAGACACTTCATGTCTTAAAGTAATGATGGATGTTGTTTCTCTTTACTTAGTTGAGCGGTTCATGACATATGGATTACTACAGGTGTGGAATAGGGCTATTTGCTGTATTTTTATCTACTGTTTGAGCTCAAATGCATTAGGGCCCTGTCACACTATTGCGTATCGTACTAGCGTATGCCAGCGTATGAAAAATATCACTCATACGTTAGGGGTACGTTAGGCATAGGTTGTATACGTTTCAAGCACGCTGGCATATGGCGAGGCATAATTTTTTTTTTAAGCATGCTTAAAAATTTTGTGCGTATTCGGAAGTATGATTTATACGCTAGGCATACGCTGAATACGCGAAAGTTACATTAGAGGTACATTACTCATAGGTCAAGTACGCTAATATGCTCTGGCATGAAGGTGTACCGTACAGGATGATGATGGGGTCTTCTTGCCTTTTTCTCGGCCCCGGGTAGATGATGTCTTCTTCTTGGGAGGCATGTTTATAGCTCAACATCTAGTGCAATAATGCTGCAATGTAGAAAGGCCGCCGCTTATATGGGCACTTTGTCACGTGATAGCGGTACGCTGGACATGCGCTGTTCATACGCTGGTCATACGCTGGCCATATGCTATTTTCAAGGGCATTTTGTGCGTATGCAAATTATTTTATGAATTTTCATAGGCGACTCATACGTTTCTCTCGTACGCAGTAGTGTGACGGGGCCATTAAGAAGGCAAGAAATTGCACTAATTAACTTTTGACGAGGCACACCTGTTAATTGAGAAGCATTCCTGGTGACTACCTCATGAAGCTGGTTAAGATAATGCCAATAGTGTGCAAAGCGTCAAGATAAACGCTGGCTACTTTGAAGACTCTAAAATATGGAACATTTTGTTTATCACTTTTTTTTTTGTTTACCACAATTCCATATGTTAGTTCATAGTTTTGTCTTCAGTATTGTTCTACAATGTAGAAAATGGTCAAAATACAGAAATATTTATGACTGAGTAGAGGTGTCCAAACTTTTGACAGGAGCCTTATTGGGACATTTTAATTCTGTCTCATTAATTGTGCTTGAACGGTTTTTGGCTAATCACCCTGGTGTGGTAGAGGCACTGCGCTGAAACAGCCGCTGTCCTCTGTGACTGCTCCTTTGTGCTGTGAAATCCAAACCTCACCTGACATTTCACTCACACAACACACACTAACCAGTCTCTGTGCAGAGAGATGTGTTCAGTCTCCCCTCGTTTAGGAACGAACCAGGAATCTGCTTCCTGCTCACGATTGTGTATGAAATTCAAACTGTATTCGACAGTTCTAATGTAAATCTATAGAGCGAAATGGAGAGTGCTTTTCATACTGGATTGTTCATGTTGCTCATTTTTGCTTAACTTTCTAAGAATGGGGTTTTCTTACTTTTGTCCTTTTTGTTCCCCTCTACCACCAGAGAAACTAGCCCAGGCTAAAGAGGAGAACCTAGGCATGCACCAAGTGCTGGACCAGACTCTAATGGAGCTGAACAATTTATAAAGCGCAAGGTCTGCGCCACAAACAAGAGTCTTACATGGCATAGAGCTTTCCAGTGGAGCCCCATGCAACAAACAGCAAACCTGTGCACACACATCCCTCACAGGGGTAAGGTCTTGGTAGCTTTAGTTCAGTAGCACCAGATGCCCTGATATTACACTCTGCCATTTTATAAGTGTAGTTAGACTCTCTGTAGTATCTCTCTCTAAGACACAGGCCCCTTTTATCAAGTAGTTTATCAGTAGTTCTAGAATCAGTAGTATATCCATCAGTATACCAGTGAAGTGACCGTGTTTGGCTTTTGAATAGTTCTGACACAAGACCAAAGTTACTTATCCGTCTAATTACTAATAAGTGTTTGTTCTAACCAAGGAGCCGTTTACTCATTTATTAACAGTGATGATTTAACTACTCCACTGCCTTACTCCCTGTGCTTTAGTCATTCCAGGGCTTTACTTGACCAAAATCTATCCAAATCAGCAGAGGGACTCATTGTTTTTATTATAGAGCTTCAATTGATTTCTTGGTTTGCTATTTATGTAACTTTAACGTAGACTGATTTCATGTGTGTAAACAAGGCACAGAATTGTGAATAATATTGAACATTTACTGATTGATCACCATTAAATTGACCACCTGCTCCGTTTTTAGTGCTTCTATTCATGAATAATCCACCTGCAGACATTTGAGTGGTCATGAATCCATGTGCAGTTTACACTTCATCTACTCTACAAGAGACAAGAGCTCACTAGAGAACTGGTTTAAGTACTTTTGGTCAAGTTAAGAAATTTACTCATTTTATAGCTACTAGTATATGACCGGACCAGAAGTCCTCAGAAGACTCAAGTGCATGTTTACAGATGTGAAATCCGTATACTCATCGTCACCAAAAATGTCTGTTATGGCCAAAATATCACTGTTGATTAAAATCACTGTTTATTGTTCAGCTCGTTTTCGATTTCGATTTCTTGATGTGGATCATTTTTGACAGTTCTACAAGTTTGTAATGTCTAAAATATTTCCTGTTTCATGGTGTTTCCCCCTCAAATTCTTACCATGACGTATTAAAGCTGGTGCATATGCCACGGAGTTGCACTATTTTTAAAAACAGGATATTTTTTTGAGAGTTGTGGCCATTGAGAATAATTGACGGTAATGTGAGTAATGTCTTGATCAGCTATAGCCCATTTTTAAAGCGTCACCCAACTATGCAATTGTGTAAGCTCTTTGTTAAAGATGATTAAATTGTTGAATACAAGTGTTCCCTTTGTGTGTTTATTTTTACTGTTTTCCTGCTGTTTACATTACAAAAAATGTTTCAAGAGCTCATCATAACTACAGCAAGTACCTAATTTCATAGTAATATTACCCATGGGTGTGGGACTGTGGTGGATGCTGTAGGTTGTGTTGATGCCGCACAGTTTGTGTGCTATTATTGTGTCGTCGCCCCCCCGCCCGGTGACCCGTGATGACCAGTTAAATGTTTACTACAGTTTTTTTTTTTTTATATATATACTGACTTATTTTGCATTTAGGTATGCATACTTTTTTTATTTTAAATGAATTATATGCTTGAGTTTCTTAAATGAGTATCTTAAGTGTTGGGTTTCTCGTCTTGCCGTTATACCTCGCATTTTCTCAGTCTCTGAAGCTCCACCCACAGCTCGCAGGAGGATTTTTGAAATATCTTGTCACGTAACCTTATGAACATACCTCTTTAATTCTGAACAGTCACAAGAGAACCTATAAAACCTAAAAGCAAACTTTAGTTGTCATAAGAGAATATTGTTCCCAGAACATTTTGGGAACAGCACTGAGATTCTTAACCAAAATAGAAAGTTCCCAGAGCATTATGAAACGGTTCCCAAAACAAAAACGGGAAACAAATGGTAACATCAGGGGAAACATTTTGTGTCTACTAGATTGCTACTTGAAGATTTCCATATATGAGCTCAATGGCACACCCATAAAAACGTTGTATGTAAAATAAGCATGCATACTAAACATGCTGGCATGCAAAATGAGTATCCATACTTAAAAATAGGTGTGTACCAGACTGGACAACAGGGTAGCCAACCTCCCATCTAAATGCAGGGTTTGCACTTTGCACTCAAGTTGATTTTTGAGACTCTAGGGGTAAGCATAATGTACGTCTCCTTCCCTGAGACTGGTCCGTCTCAACCAATCCCCATTCATCTAGCAACACAGAACGGGATCCTAACATACAAAGTGTAAGCAGAGATGTATCCTTAGTATTGCATGCTCAAAAAGGCTGGGTTATACACATTTGTTTTAAAGTATGCATACATAATTTGCACACTTGTTAGTGCTTATGCATACTTGTCATATACTAACTTTTTTTAGTATGCATACTTTTTATGTAGGCATAGCATATCAATTTTAATCCTAATATATTTTAATGTAAGTATAGCTATCTTTTGTATGCATACCCTATATTGCAGTTGGCTTATTATTATTATTTTTTTTTAAAACAGATCTACAGATTGGCGGCACGGTGGTGCAGTTGGTTAGCACTGTCGCCTCATAGCAAGAAGGTCCTGGGTTCGAGCCCCGGGGTTGGCGGGGGCCTTTCTGTGTGGAGTTTGCATGTTCTCCCCGTGTTCACGTGGGTTTCCTCCGGGT
>JAODTV010000018.1:35953915-35967218 GCA_025399955.1 Galeichthys feliceps
CGTATCAAAAAAGGTGACACCCCTTAAACGTAGTAGTACCTCACTCGAACGTAGCCTTAGTGTGAGAGTAGCCTAAGGTATGCACTCTATCAAGTGCCCTTTTGTGTCTTTGTTTGTTTGTTTGTTTTCTTGTCAAAATTTCTCAAAATATGAATGGTTTTCCCAGGCTGTCACACATATGAACTCATTGGCCTATACAGGTGTATTTGGTAAAAGGTGCATTTTTGGATGTGTACAATTACTCAGTGTGGATGTACATGAATGATCACTGCCACAGCAATGACAGTGCCTTGGTTGTGTGTGTGTGTGGTGCTGGTATGGTTGCTATCAGGTACAGCAGCACTGATGGAATTTTAAACTCATTTTAAACAATAACACTGTTGGGTCAAGAAACAATCTACACACAAAATGTTTACTGTAGTGCTGTGGGCAGAAACTGAGCAAGAGAATGATTAACACAAATGTGCACAAGCTATACACCTACAAAGTGGACTAACAAGAAAGTGTTTAAAAATCTATAGCAACACTGCTTTGCCAGATACACTTGTATTATAGCAACACCTACTATGATGCCACTTGAATACCAGGGTCACTGCTGCCACCACCAAAATACTATCCAATTAATGATGGTCCTATGGTGGTCCCTTCCACTGGTGGATAGGGTAGAGAGCAAATGTGTGGGAGGTGGACCCCCTGGTGGCTAAAACAGCTAATTGCCATAGGTATAAATGTGTGTGCCTGGTCAGGGTCACAGGGTCACAGTGGATCTGAAGCTTATCCTGGAAACACTCGGGCAAGATAGGGATACACCCTGGATGTTACACACATACTGTATACCAGGGGTGGAAAATACTTGAGTAGTTGCACTTCATTACTATACCCAAGTATTGTTATTGAGTATTTATACTTTAACCGACGGGTATTAAAAAGTTATTACATTTTCACTTTAAAAAAATGTACTCCTTACATTTTTATTCACACATTCAGTGCAATCATCACAAATTATCTCATCCAGCCAGTGACTGTGGGCTAGATACCAATTAAATGAGCTCCTGTGCATTTTATTTTCATTTCAGTTTAAAGCATCCAATTAAGTTAATCACTGCAGAAACAACAATCAAGAATCATGACAATACATCTTTTGCAGAAACCTTCTCATGCTATAACGAAAGTAAATATCTGCGTGCATCTGCACTCGGATAAGCTACCGGACTGAAGTGTGGAACTTGAGGATGAGCACTCCTGGCCCTACCTCAGTAAAATGTTTCTATATGCTGGAGAAAGAAAAGACTTGTATAAAATGCTTCAGGCATGAAGTCCATCTAATTATAAAAGCATGGTGAGATAGGTTTTGCTAGATATGAAATAACATATGGAACATATATGGAATTATGTGGTAAACAAAAAAGTGTTAAAAAAAAAAAAAACCTTTCATATTGTAGAGTCTTCAAAGTAGACTTGATGACGCTTTGTACACTATTGGCATTATCTTAACCAGCTTCATGAGGTAGTCACCTGGAATGCTTTTCAATTAAAAGGTGTGCCTCGTCAAAAGGTAATTAGTGGACGAGTTTCTTGCCTTCTTAATGTGTTTGAAATCAAACAGTAAATAGTAACAATAATACAAATAAATAAAATGGCCCGATTCCATCCACAACTGTAGTAATCCATATATATAATTACATCAAGAAACACTCAACTAAAGAGAAACGACATCCATCATTACTTTAAGACATGAAGTGCCTTTTAATTAATAAAAATAAATAAATAAAAAATTTAATTAGGTGTATAAATTTATCTGGTGCTGTACGTCATTAATCAAGTGGAAAGATGAAATCTAAAGCTGTCTACGAATCCGACAGCATGCTGCAGAACAACGTTCCTAACACCACTCCTTTGTTTTTTTTTTTAATGCACGTCAATGAAAATAAAGACCAATAGGCTCTGCGTGTAAGCAGGGTGACTTCACGAGTCATACAGAACGTCCTGTAACAGAGTTGAACAATACACGAGTCGTTGATGTTATCGCACCAGAGTTTAATTGTGATCACGATGAAAAGGTCAGATTAATGCTGATTGATCTTCAGCTTTGAGTCATGGAGTTATAGCATGTGAGACAAAAGTGACTAATGACCAAGTTCTTCTCCAGATGATGAGATGAACGATGAGAGACGCTTCAGTCGCCTACGTTTGATCAAAAATCAAAACTTCCCACAGTTACGGGGACGAGGCATGTACAGACCTGACACACCGCTTTACAGTTAGAGCACCTCTAGCATGCGTTCGTTCGTGTTCTCTCTCACACACAAAATTCAGGGCATATAGCTTAAGCACACTGCAGCGCATGGAGGTATTTGGCAGTCCCGGGCTGGGCTGCGTCCTCATCCAATCCCCTCCCCCATCGCCTCACACAAGTGGACTTCAACTACATTCCTCTGAAAACACTCATCCTTCCCACCACCTCAACACAACCACATCTCTCTCTCCTACTACTTCTCTTCTTAGGATTTACCTCCAAACACCAGACGTCATCACATGACCCATGACATCATACAATCTCACAAAACTAAATCACAGAGCTCTCGAAACAAACATTGGACACAAATTACAGGATCATCAAACTCTCCCTAAACAGATTTTTTTCCAAACCGTGGCTGATAAGACTGTTTACCGATCATCAGGACATGCCTTGTTTGTGCTCCCTGAAATAAAGAAGTGCGGAGACTCAAATTAAAACTGAACGCTCACTTTTATTAATTCAGGATGCAAACTAGAGGAAAAGCGTCAAAGCTGTGCTCCGAGACGTCCTGCAGGCTGTCAGCCGAACGCAGCCGGAGGTTAAATGCTATGACAATACTATTGCACTGCTAGAACGGACGGTACAGTAGTGCAACATCGTCAGAGCAGCTGACCTCAGCACATCAGCACACAGCAGCACGTGCACGCGGGGGGACGGCCATCTTCCCCGAGCACACTTCCCAAATTTATTCTGTCACTACAGGGGTTCCCCCCCCACTCACTCCAACACACAGATAGATACTTGATTCAGCACATATGTGTGTACACACACACACACGTCAGAGAATCAGTAGATTTGAGTTTAAAGAAAAAAACCAAACAAAATGACTTAATCCATGCTATTACTGTATTAAAGAAAAAAAATTAAAAATACAAAAAAACACCAGCATCATACATCATGGTTTTTTCCCCTTTTTCTTAAGTTTACTTCTTAAATATTAGTTCGTAAAGTCTGCTTTTTAAAACATCTTGCAGCTTTAACACCGCTGGCTTCTTTAACGGTCTGAAAAAAAAAAAAGATCTTTAACGTTATTATGACGAAAAACGGCGCAAATACTAACATTAGCAACCAATAAATATCTGTCTAAATTAAGATTAAACTCCGGTGAAGTTTGAGGAGCTTCGTGATCCTCACACAAGCAAAGCATTCGATATACGAATCATGAAAGATATGATACGTAAACGAATAAATTAATGAATGAACGAAGGAATGACGCTGTAATCTAATCCGGTTCGGACGCTTTTCCTTTTGTGGCAACACTTTATAGATTACAGATAAATCAAGTTTAATCTCCAGTAAACTTTCACAAGACAAACACTTTCACATCCTCATTTCAGTCTCAAAAAAAAAAAAAAAAAAAGAAAAAAAAAAAAAAAAAATGCTGAGGTTTGTTTTTAATAAAAATTAGAAAGTTAGTTAAATAAAACTGAAAAAAAAAAAGAAAAATTTTAAACACGTTTAACTCTGTGCATCCAAAGGTCAGGAACATTTACACTAAACTGATGGTGTTTTTCTCTCGTGTTCAGTCCACTTTATAGATTATTAATTAAAGGAGTTACGATTAAAGATTTGCGCTTTTCTCGGAAACAAGCTCTCGGTCTTCAAATCCTGGAAAATTAATGAACAAATAAAACGAACCAAAAGTTTCAGCAGAAAAGCTTTTTTCTTTTCCATCAAGTCCTTTTCATAGGATTATAGACTAGAAATTAAATTAAGGAGTTTCACTCTTCACCCAAGCAAGCGTTTACAATTTAAATACAGAAATAAACAAAAACAAGTTAACTAACCAATTTAATACATCTTTAGTATAATAATCATTTTGGTGTAAACTCTTCTCTCAAGTTCACTTTATATTAAAGTTAAGGTTAAACTCTTGTAAACTTCCTCACTCAAACAAAATTCTTAAAATTAGTATTTTGTGATAAACATTGACTTAATTGAATAAAAACCTTTTCCTTTCATGTCGAAGGCACTTTACAGAATGTAAAGCAAATTAAAGATTAAACTGCAGTAAACATGGAGTTTAATCTTTTTTGCTCTTTTGACCCAAACATGCGTTCAATATTCAGACAGAATGAAATTATTCGTCTGAATTACGTTTAGGTATGCTAATCAAACCGGTATTAAAAGCTTTTCTGTCAAATCCACTTTGTAGATTACAAAAAAAACAAATTACACAAATTAAATTTATGATTAAACTCTGGTAAACAATAATTTCTTCCAATCAAGCTTTCAATATTCAAATGATTAATTAATTAAATGCTCAACTCCATTTGGTGTTTTCTCTCTCGTCCTGCATCAACTTTATAGATTATAAATTAAGATTAAGGATTAAAATCCAGCAAACTTTTTTTTTTTTTTTGCTTTTCATGCAAACGAGCTTTATAATATTCAAAACCTGGGGAAAAAATCATTTAAATCCAAATAATTTGATTGAAAGATGCACTAATCCATTTGGTGTACAAGTTTCCTTTTTGCATCAACTCCTCCTCTTCTTCTTTATAGATAAAACACTTACAATTAAACTTCATGGAGTATTGCGCTTTTTTCCCCCCCCAACACCCAATCACTCGATATTCAAGTGACGATACATTAGTCAAACCTTTATCTACACTAATCAATTTAAAACACTCTCCCTTTAGTATCAAATCCACTTTGTAGATTGCAGATTCTAAATTTAAATTCAGATTAAGATTAAACTCCAGCAAACTTTAAGAATTTTTTTAATTGAAAAAAAAAAATAAAAAATCATTTTCACCCAATCAAGCACTCGATATTCAAATGACGTTGAATAAATCAGCAAAGGGTTTAGATTCACTTTCCCCATTTCCTTATGCATCAACTGATGATGATTAGATTATAAACTAAAGGATTTAAGTCTAAACTCTGGTCAACTTTCAGTCCTTCGATATTCAGAACACTAACCACGGAGTCCATATTCATTTAGTAAACGTATTAATGTGAGGAAAGACTCCGTTTCAGCACAAGGCTCAAGTACGAGAGCTCGTGATCTGACAGGTGCCCCTCCTCCCTTCATATCTACCCCCATACCATATCTACCCCCCGACCCTCCTCCTCTCATCCCTCACTGTACTTCCACACGCTCGAGCACGTCAAAGCGTTTCACGGAGGTGAAAGGTCACAGCAACATGGAGGACTCGGAGGTCTCTGATCTTCCAGCCAATGCCCTTTTAATATTGCACTGCTCTTCTGGACGCTCACAGTAGTACAACAGAAAAAGGGCAACGGCTGAAGACAGGGCGCGTGCTTCGGGGCCGCCGCCGTTTCTCCAGCCAATCCTGTAACTCCATGCTGTCGCCAGCCAATGGGCTCACAGCGGTTTACATTCCTGAGCAACTCCAAGGAGGAGGAGGACGAGGATAAGGAGGAGGAGTCAAGAGGCACAAACCCAAGTGCTGTAACGTTATAACATTTCAGCTCAATACATACGACATGCAAATAAAACTTAAGTGCTAAAGCATGTGCACTTTTTTTAATAAATAAACCGCACACACACGGTGGAATAAAACTGTAGATTATTAATTATTAACAATATTACAGAATTAAAAACCTTTCAAGTAAAATGTTCAGCACACTGCGTGTATCCTCTCCTCCTTCTCAATCCATCAACTTCAACAAAAAAAAAATTAAAATTGACATTTTTTAATCATAAACTCCAGAAGAACACGAAGTAGAAGCAGAAGAAGGAGTAGGAGTCCAACACAAGCCTTGAAAACTACAATGTCTGGCGTTAATTTTAGAGAGTTGGGCAACACTTTCACATCCTCCTCTCTCTCTCTCTCTCTCTCTCTCTCTCTCTCTCTCTCAAACCTTCATTGACTTTAAAAACACACATTTAAATAAAAATAAATGAAGGTTTTAACATCACACAATGCAGAGCGATTGAAAGAGTGATAAAAATCACACCGGAATCAATTCTTATTTATTTTTTTTTAAAAAGGGGTTTTTTTTTTTTTTGTTCCCCCCTTTTCAGATTTTGAAAAATCTACTTTGTAGGTGAGATTATATTTATATTATATTTAAACTGAATGAATGCATTCCATTCAAGCATGTGTGGCAATGACAATTGATTTGCAGTAGCTTTTCCTCCTTTTCTTTTCTCTCTGTTTTTACATTTGCATGGAATAATTAATGACCTGAGGTTGTTTGTGGTCTGCAATTAATTAGATAGAAGGGTTTTGGTTTATTATTATTATTATTATTATTATTATTATTATTATTATTATGACAAATTAAATGCTCCAATTCCAGCAAATTAAATATTAAACTCAGTAAAGTCCATGTGCATACTGACTAATCTGATTACACTTTAATTTCTCTTTTTTTTAATACATATGTGCACATATAAATCAAGTTGATGTAATAAATAAATAAATAAATAAATAAATAAATATCTAGTGTGAAACCTTCTTTAGATGATGGATGTGATCTGAAAGCCTTACCTGATCACAACACATCTACAAACACTACGCGTTCTCATCCCCTCGGTTTCTCTCAACATGTAACACGCATCAAAACAAAACCCTCGCGTTTTAAATAAACACTCTCACACTCTCTCACTCCCTCTCTCACTCCCTCCCTCTCACTCACTCTCTCCTCGGAGTGACCGCTTTATCGACCCATTTCTGATTCGGACCCAGTGTCTAGGAGCGTGGTTCCGCCATTCCCCTCCAAAAACGTGCACCATGCTCCGCGCTCACTCACACAAATAGGGCCAAGTGCATGTGAATCCTCCCTCCTGCTCCCTCCCGAACACGGTCATGCCTGGTAGGCTGCCTATCTAGGGAGGAACCCGACCGCGGCTCCGTCCCAAACCGCACACACTTCCTACAGGTACTGCAAAGAAACGACGCGAAAGAAAACCGTGAGCGCCTTCAAAAGCGTGTCGGATCACGGAGCACACCTGGAACAGCTGCTCGTTTGATCAGGGTGGGATTGAGGACACGGCCTCGCTATCAACTGGAGAAAACGAAGAAGAAGAAGAACTAAGCGGCGAAGAAGAAGAAGAAGAAGAAGGAAGAAAAGTTAACCAAAACCCCTCTAGGCCTGTTTGTTCCTCTTTTCTTAACCACATCTATATTACATAAATAAAACAAGCCTTTCTATATCTCCATGAAAAAATCTTCTCTACACAAATCGACTCGAAAAGCAGTTTAAAAACAAACAATGTCGTAAAATCTCTCTTTCTCTGTCTCTGTCTCTCTCTCTCTCTCTCTCTCTGCACGGCCTTTCCCAGAAAGCGTTCAGACTCCATCTTTGACTAGTTGACATTCAGATCCCTGCCCGAACGAATTCCTCCTCATTTGCATACTGCACGCCGATTGGTCATTTCTTGCGCTAGTCTTCACCACCCGACCATCCCATTGGCTACCTTCTCATCTCCTTGGCGTGCCAGGAATGAATCACGTGACCGAACATGCGCCACTGCGCTTTTTAATTGGACGACACGTCCGAGAGAGGCGGAGTGTTTCATTCACAAATTTTTTTTTTCCGAACAGCGGCATATCGGCGGTGTGATCTGACTTCCGGTTGCTCTGAGAAACACACTCAGTACTGTTTGTATTAAATGTGAGGAAAGTCCGTTATAATCGTTATAATTGTAAGTCATTATGAAGTCGGGTTTAAGGTTCTTTTGCTCCGTTTGAGACACTAAATGTCAACGAAATTAGTTTAAGAATTAGTTTTGTGAACACATTAAACCATTCTATTCGAATGATCATTTGTGTTTTCTTTCTAAAACATAATTTCATACTGTTATTTATTGTGCAGGCTGCTTTCCACCTGTACATTCTGCAATTGTATATATTTTTTTTACTTCTTTATACTCAAATTATTAAAAAAAAAGTCAAATTATTTGTAATTATATTTTAAATTGGTTTATAAATTAAAAATGTAAATTTGGTACATAAAACTTAAGAATGTAATATGATTTTCTCTCTCTCTCTCTGTGTGTGTGTGTGTGTGTGAGATCATTTTCCCAATTCTAAAAACAATAAATTCTAATTTTAAGCACTAGAATATAATCCAATCTGAATAATAATAATAATAATAATAATAATAATAATAATAATAATAAATTTTATTTATTTGTCATCACACCACTCTTCCCAAGCAGATGAGCCCTGATGAATCTGTAGCACAGTTATATATGTCATTGTGCTCTGATTTCAGTGTGTGTGTGATTAAAGGGATCTCAGCGGAGGGTGCGGTCTGGTCCACTCGAGCAGGGGCTTATGGAGCTTCAGGGTGGGCCGAAGTAAAGAGGGTGGTGCCTGAACCCCCTCATTGTGCTTTGACTGACAGTGGGAGGAGGGTAGTGGGCTGTGAAATCTAGCATTCCTGGCCAAGGGAGCTGAAATAATGGCATTGTCTGGTGGGAAAGGGCCCACATTCCCCCATCCCTCTTTTCCTCCCTTCATCTGAAGGGATCTGATTGTGCAGTTAATCAGGGGGAAAAAGTGTTTGATGTGAGACTGGTGCAGGAATTCAATAGGCTGTTCAGAAAAAGAGGAGGGATGAGTCTCTCTCTCTCTCTCTCTCTCTCTCTCTCTCTCTCTCTCTCAGATCAGACTTTATAGTAAATAAATAAAAAAAACATCAGTGGAATCGGAAACAGATTGCTGTATCTTTACAAGTACATGTGACCAATAAAGAAAACCAATTTTCAATCACTTGCGCAGTAACGAAACTGCTGTCAAACAAATAAATAGATTTGAAATAGATAGATAGATAGATAGATAGATAGATCAATTTGAACTCAAATCAAATGAAAACCAGGGTTGGAATGAATGAATAAATTCCTATTGCTAATACATTTGTGGTGTTTCTCTGTATCAGCTTACAAGATGATTCAATATCACATTTGTTTTATCTATCTATCTATCTATCTATCTATCTATCTATCTATCTATCTATCTATCCATCTATCTTAGCTTTACATAAAAATATTAAGTAAAGATTTGTTTAAGTGCTTCATTCTCAGCATATCTGAATTTTAGAAGCTTCCAATGCAAATCAGGATCCTGATATAATTTATATATTTTTTTCTTTTCAAGTTTTAAACAAAAGTTAAAAACCCATCGTGCTTAGAAATACTTTTGTGATGTTGCTACATATACATGTATAGTCTCTCTCTCTCTCTCTCTCTCTCTCTCTCTCTCTCTCTCTCTCACACACACACAGAGAGAGAGAGAGAGAGCTATGGAATGAATAAACCACAGCTCTTCTATTCATATTGCTCTCATACAGACATGATGTTAATGATTAGGTATATGTCAATAAGCAGTTATGCGATAAATCGTGATATTCAACACGATAATGAAACCGAGACCATTTCATAAAGGCTCTATGTAAAGATACTTCCCGAGTTCATCATCGGAGCGTTTGTGCTCCTGTGATGAGACAATCCCATAATTCTGTTCACCAACTTAAAAGTTACATTGAGTTTAAATTCATTACCAGAATTATTATTATTATTATTATTATTATTATTACTATTATTATTAAATAAACTGTCATGAAATGTTAGTTATCATGAAATTAAACATCTCACCACTCATCATACATCAGAAAACAACTTGGATTTCCCTAAAATCGAAGGATTTTTCTGATGAAACCATTTCGTTGTGGATTTCTTGCTTTACTGGTATTAATTGTGAGTTTTTAGGTTTATCGAGTCTCTGTGACATTTGAAAGCATAATATTTTCATCAAAACCACACAGAACATTTTATTAACCTCAACATACATCATAATATATTATTAATTGTGAAATACTTAAAATGAAATCCATCCCAGTATAATTATGAATTTATGGATTTGTACGTTTAAACTACTTGGAGGCTGATGTTGAGATTTACAATCTGAGAGTTATATTTAATGATTAAGATATAATAATAATAATAATAATAATAATAATAATAATGAGACTAAAATAATCTGATGAAAGAACTCAGGAGGACTGTGTGTCATGAAGATACAAAACTTTAAAGCTTATCTTTACTTAGTTTAAGTGTAATAAATTAAGTTTAGAGTGTTCATTTTGATTTTTTAAATTATTTATATTGCAAATTTGATTTCTAGTTAAAACTAAATTCAACTAAATGAGGTTGAATTCGGTTGAAATTTCCGTAACAGAAAACGTGAACAATTTTCTTTTCATCTCAGTTTTGTTTACTGAAATGAAAGGGGAAATAAATACGTATAAACCTTTACACACACAATTATTTTTCTACAAATGTTCTTGTGTAAATTTACTGAATATAAATCTGCATGATTTAAATCATTATTTATACGCTTATAAGTGAATACTAAGCATCTTTATAATCTGTTCATTTACTGAAATCGAGAGAGAATTAAATCTGTTCTTCTCTTTGTAAATAATTATTGCTAAAAGGATTTTAATGATAATGACTGAACTGTAAGCGATTACATTAAACTGAACAGAATATTACAACTAAAACTGTAAACATTTTAGACATCGAAACATTTTTGAAGGAAGTCTGATCCTGAAAATGAAGTGTAAACTATTTACAGTTTAATCCAACGCATTTCACAAAGGAAGGCAGGTGAATATTGTTAATGAAGAAATCGTGTTTAATTTGTCGATTTATTTATTTATGTATTCAAGTTGTATTTAATTATTTGTTTGAAACATAGTAGTAGTAGGATTAGAATAAATAACCAAACAACAAGCAGCTGAAAAACAAAGTGCATCATTTCAGCACATATTTTGTTCAGTGAATTTAAGAAGGAACCTTCAATAAGGAAAAGAAAAGATTTTCAATATAAAATGTCATTAAACTGCAGTTTGGTTTGGAAAATCTGAACAAAAATGGTTTTATTATCTAAGGCATCAAATAATGCCTTCATTTAGTAAATACAGTAAATTTTTTATTTTTTTTTTTCTGGTTAAAATCTGCAAAACACCCAACGTCATTTAACGTCATTCCTCCAAGTGAAAGATTTTCCTCTTTAGATGTTGATAACTGAGAAATTCTTTCGCAACAATTAAGGAACCTGAATGATGAAACGTTTCTGAAGAGAATTTCAACTTAATCATCAAACAAGAACCAACACGAAACAAAAAACATCACGATGGTGAACTCTTGTGAGGTGAGAAGATCATTTGAGAGCGACTTTCCCCTGAATCCAAACGTTGATTCTCTGAGATGAAGTAAAACAGCTTTAGCTGCTGCTCTTATCAATCCTACATGTGTGTCCTGAAGGAGACCTTTTGAGTCTTGGGTGGTTTGTCTTTTGTTATTACCCCAACCTAATTCCATCCCTTCCTCCAAAAATGTTCCTCCCTTCTTCCTGTGCCCTTTGACCTCCCTACTCCCTTCCCTCCAGCGTTGCCTCGGTCTTCAGGTTTCTCGCTCATCAATAGCACCAGGCGTGTCATTGATCATTTCCCTATATGGTAACCAGAGCAGTGGATTTCTTTTTTTTTCTTCTGGAGATTGCTAGTAACACTCCTGCATGAGATCATCTCATTGGGAAATACACTCTTGAACCCTAGTTTATATTTGGAACACCACCTCCAGTACTTTTTTTTCTCTTTTACTACCGAGCACATGCCCCACATTCCTCGCATGGGGGGTGGAGGGGGTTGTCGAGGTGGGAAGAGAATTTCACAACAGGATCGTGACTGAAAGTGCGGTGTCGCAATCCAGACACGACCGTCTGAAGCTCCATGCTGCTGGAGCACTGAGCGCATATATATATATATATATATGGAGACAGGATCTAAATAAAGATATGACACCACAATGTATTTTTAATATTAAAAAAGATGAACGTGAACCAAACATTGAAGCGAAACAATCTAGACATGACACTCGACCTACCTTGTGTATTATTACCCACTTAAAAATGTTACTAATTTGCATATTAAATGATATAATCCTTGAATTTTTTGTCTTAAAATGTTCTAATCTGGAAATGATGTTTAAAAAAAAAGGCAACATGTTTACCGTGAGGTACAAATCCAGATTACAGGAACATGACAAAAAATATATCCAGGCGTTCATGTTATATTCATGCATGTCATATATTAATTTGCATATCGGAAACTGATAGGCTCGTATATTTTATGATGAAATAACTCACGTGTTACATTAAACACTGTTATTTTTTCTCCACACTGATACTTTTGAGTTTTGTTGAACTGTTTTGTAAAAGAACGACGCTTTCCACACTTTGATTCAAACAAACTCCTTTGAAAGGTTTTAAGAATAAATAATATTCAATAAAGTTTCATTTATAAAGTGACTTTAGAAGTATACTCAGAAGAGAGACCTTTAACAAACTTTTTTTTTTCTAATGTGTTTATTAGAACAAACTACTGGCTTGATTTGATTTCACGAGTGCCTTACGAAGACCAACGATTGCATTTTCAAACGAATTAAGACCTAAAAAGTGATGACTGCGACATGATAAACTCAAACCTGAACCTAAACGAAACATGCAAGTTCACTTGGGCACATTCTTTTCACACGACCCGAACCCCTGTGGCATGATTTGCAAATTATTTACTGGAAATGTCATGTTGAAGTTGTGCCATGACTTTCATAAGCTGTGTGTTCTGTTCAGGTCCAAATAACCCCCATATGTACATATGTTCTTCAGTAAAAGTGGAATTATACTAAAACTAATCCCACAAATAAAACTTCAAATGCTCAAGTCAGTTTCTGTTCTGAACATAAATAAAGTTTTTTTTTAATCATCTTTATATTATATTAATTTAGCTTACAGAGATCATATCCAAAACCATTTTAAGTTCAGACTTTGTTATAGATTTCTATTTGATGACTTCTACATTATCGAATCAAAACATCACAAAATCATTTTAGAGTTCCAAACGTTCGTTTTTTCCCAGCACAAAATTAAATGTTAGAGAAAAAATTGTTTGTATCTGAGCAGCATATTCCATAAGAGAGCACTTTTCAGATTAAAAAAGAAAACATAATGAAGGCTACTGGGT
>JAODTV010000018.1:36580583-36591015 GCA_025399955.1 Galeichthys feliceps
GGACTGATGTGTGTGTGTGTGTGTGGGGGGGGGGGGGAAGGCACAAAGAACCCACAAAACATTTTCAGTATTATATCCACTGTATACAACAATGATATAAAATAGATGTACTTAGCTACAGGATAAGATGAAACTACTGGAATAAGATGAGCCAGGATGAGATAGTAGGAGAATAACGGAACACACAAGACACAAAAATGGGATTACTACATGTATGCACGCACACACACTTGATCAAGGAAGTGGATTTATAAAACATCACAGAGGAAGCTACTACCACTAATGCTAATGTTGACATTAGTTCATCATAAATTGTTTGGGAGAGATTTATGATGCTACTAGCCTTTTTGCACTCAAAAGCTCCATGTATTCCTGCTGTAATCCAGAAGAGAGAGCTGCAGAGGATGGGAGCTGGATCGGAGATTCCTGCTCTTTTTGGGATGGACAATCTATCTTAAGTGCAGACATGCTTATTTGGAGTTTTGAGTCATCTAGCGAGTCTATGCTTTTATTCTGGGCCTCAAATTCAAAGCTGTCTAAATCCGTCACAATTCCATGGATAATTTCATTGTCCGGTTTATTGACATTTTCTTTCACTTCCTTTGAAACCCAAAGGGTAAGGTCTGTTTCACTTGTGCTTTTTGGATTCCCTGGTGAGTTCGGCTGGGCTGTAACACCACAAGGGGTCTGCTTTTTTATAGGTATCGGTGCTTCTTTTTGCCACAAGCCTTTTTTTGCTCCAAACAGCGATGTTGGCTCATTATTTGATGCTATTGGCTTCTCGTCTAAAAACACACTTGTTGAGAATGACTTGAATCCAAACAAAAGTCCACCCCCACCTGTTTGTGGCATTGTGGGAAGACCTTTAGATGCTGAGGAAAACAATGACCCAAAAGACTTGCTGGCATTTTCAGAGTCACTGATGAAACTCAACTTTGGTAGTGATAAACCAGCTATGCCAAACATGGACTGGGATGGTTCTGATATAGGAGGCTCTTGAGCTGGTCCTGACTTGTCCATCAACGCATCTTCAGGTTCTCCAACAATGACTGTTGGTTGCCCTGTTACTATATCACTTTCAATGACTTCATCATTACTAAGCGTAGTTACGGAAGTAACTTCTGGTGAGTTCACACTTTCAGGTGTTAAATTTGTAATTGGGTCATCAGACTTGACTTGATGCAGTGACTGCTGAGCTAAATCTGATTCTGTTTTAATTAGATTTTCTGTCAAGTTTACGTCCCCTGAAGATGATACGATATCATTGGGCACTCTTTGATCTTGGACAGCCAATTCAGTTGATTCAGTCAAAGGAGTAGAACTCAAATTTGCTTCTCCTGGGTTGACTGTCTGATGTGATTTGAACATACCAAGATGATCACTTTTTAGCGAGTCGGTTGGCAAGCGACTTGGGAGGCCAAAGACAGAAGTTGCCTGCTGTGATTCAGACCCTTTTGTGGATGTGGACTTAAAAAATGAAGTTTGTGCTGAAGAGAAAAGACCACTTGAGGTTTTAGAGGGTCCACTAACACCAGAGAACATTTTAGACATGAACCCAGAGACTACATCTGCTGATGCGTCAAAGACAGACTTCTCCACGTCAGCAGATTTTTGTTGACCTTTGTCTACACCAGAATCTGTAATTGTAGTCATATCTTCTTGTTTAGGCAGAGGTTGGCTCTTATTTAGTGGTACATTCTGTTTTTCATTTTGCTCTGGCCGTGAGTGAGTATTGCTAACTAATTCTTCAGAAAAAGCAGGAGACCCCTTCATGTCCTGGCTATCTGCTGTAGATTTCCCCTCTCTAGTTTCTTTCTCTGCTTCAGTGATGGAATGAGAAGCGTTTTGTTGTTTTGATAATGCAGATTGTGGTTGCAGAGTCATTGGTTCATTACCACCATCACCTGAAACCGTGTTAGCCGTTTTGTCATCTGCTCCACAAAGTCCAGAACTCATAACTTGAGATTTTTGCAGCTCAAGATTCCTTTCTTCGCTGACTGATGCATCATCTTTTGAAGTACTTCCCTGAGAAAAAGATGAAGAAACATTAAAATGTCCTTCAGCTTCAGGTGGTTTGGATGTTGTTTCTGTCTGACTGGGTGTTGTTGGACTATGACCACTAAACATAGAAAGCAGACCTCTTCCTGAAACATCTTTAGGAGTAATGCCACCAGGAAAAATGCCTCCCAATAATGATGGAGGTGAAGGCTCTTGTGGTCTTGTTCCACCAAACATGGTAAACAAACTTTTTCCGGGTGGTTCTTTTGAGGCCGAAGGTCCATGATCCTCTGCATGCGAAGTGGATTTTGAACTAGAGCCAGAAAACATAGAAAACAGGCTCTTTCCAGGTATGTCCTTTTGACCTGTGGTACCTGGAAAAATTCCACCAAGTACAGATCCAGCTTGAGGGGCTACATTTTGGGAATTTGACCCACTGAACATTGAAAATAAACCAGATGCTGCATTTTGAGAAGTGACCTCAGGTCCTGAACAAATGGGAGGGGTGGGTAAATTACTAGTTGATTCCACAGGTATGGAAATTGTGTCAACATTTGAAGCACTATCCTTTGGAAGAGCAGATGCAGCTTCCAGAGAAGTACAAGTTTGTATATGTGGGGTTTCATTGGATTGAAAATGAATTTCACTAAGCATTGGCAACAAACCTGTATCTGGAGTTTGATCTGGGAGAGGAATAGAAGTTGATTGAGTTGGGGTGCTGAAAATGGGCAATTCATCATCAGGTAACACAGAATCAATATAGTCTGGTTGCTGTGGGGTGGGAACACTAGATTCTAAGGGCATACACTTCACTGAACATTTGGTAGTTTGCTCATTTTCCATGGCACTTTCTCCAGGGGATAGGTTGGCCTGTGCATTTTGCTCAGGGTTTAGTTTGCCAAAGATTGAGAGTAATCCTTTTGCTGTCCCTTTATTCCCATTGGCGCCAGATAAAAATCCACTCTGAAGGGATGCTGCTTGAGGTGTATTCTGTTGTGGACTATGAACACCAAACAATGAGAGGAGACCTTTTCCAGGTGGCTCTTTTAGAGGAATTGCTTCTTGAATATTATTTATAGCAGGTTGTGGTTTTTGTGCATCATCAATTACATCAATCCCCTGTAGCTGTTTGGGTGCAACTTTCTCTGGAATTTCAGTATCTGCTGTTAGACCAGTTGTTGGTTGTGGGGTGGATGAAGGTTGCGGGCTAGATCCGCCAAGCCTAGAAAACAAGCTTTTAACTGGTTTCTCATTATAGCTGGAAAGGCCACCTAATAGTCCACCAAAAATAGATCCCTTCTCTTGTGAAGCTGTGTTTGGAGGATCTCGGTGTGCAATTTCATGAGATGGTTGTTGATTGGTAGACCTGGTTTGTAATGAATTCTGACCACTAAACGCATGCAAAACTTTTATTCCTGGTGCTTCTTTTGGAGAAGCAGCCTGATTTGATGATCCGGTGTGCTGTGTACTGGTTTGTTGAGTACTAGTGGCATTGAACACTGAAAGCAAACCTATGCTTGAGGTCTCTTTTTGAGGAGCCTTTTCAGTTTGATTCAACAATGAAGCCTTTTCTGTGCTGGAACTGCCAAACAAAGACAAGATTCTATTGCCTATTGTGTTTTCTGACGATTCAACTGTCACCTGACACTGAGAAACTGATTCTCTTTGAGGTGGTACCTGTTGTGAACTTGAACTATTAAACATGGACAGTAGCCCTCTCCCTGCAGTTTCCTCCTTATTATTCGTGCGCCCAGAGTTTGCAATGGAAAAGCCAAACAATCCACTTGTTGATTTGGTGGAAGGTTCGGATTTATTACAACCAATTGTAGGCACTGTTTGAGAAGCCCCTGAAATCAGTTTATCATTAACATCAAGGGAAAATATCTGTGATACTCTCTTAGGCATCTGTTCCTGAGGTGTCTGCGATGATTTTGGGATATCAGATTGACTACCAAGACTGAATCTACTCTGTCTCTGTGGTTTCTGAATCCCTTCAGACTCTGAAGTTCTATGATGAACATAGCCTGGTTCTTTAGCATCATTTCTTGAACCAAAAGTTTGGTGATGTGCAGAGGATTTTTGTGAACAGGATTCCTTTGATGGAAGCTGAGAAGTGGTGTTTTCCATGTTTAGCAATTCTCCCACTGACCCCAGAAGTGTGGTCATTCCTGTGCCTTTGTCTTTACTTGAATCTTTTACTCCATCAAGGACATTTTTGTTTTTCTCTGTTTGTTCTGTTACAGCTTGAGAAGATTTGACAGATTCTTGACTGGGCTCCTCGATCCCTATGGCATTCCTGAAAAAACTCAGAAAGCCCCCTTGATTTTGCTCAGAAGGTTTTTTGCCACCTTGTGTATCTATAGAAGAAACGGATTTGATGGGTACATTTGTCGACTTTGTAGAAACTTCAGAAATAGAAGATTTCTGAGACACAGTGGCTTGTCTAGCCAGTTTAGGCTTGCGAGTTGCCCCTTGAGCACTTATAGATGATGGAATTTTTGACAAGATTCTAGATGACCCAATTTCTGAGGGCTGCTGATCTGTGCTTTCTTTTGGGGTTAAAGGAGAAACATCATTCTTTATGGTCTTTGATTTTATACCTTGGAGACCTGGAGAGGGAATGCTCTTAATCTCCTTGTCACTTTGGGCTTCTGGAACTGAAGATTTCACTTGAATCGTTCTAGAATGTGTAGCATTTATGGCAGTTGTAAAAGTTTTAGAGCCATTTATGTTTCTGTTTGACACTGATTCTTGACTTTTTCCAACAAGAGAAGAAAAGGGAGATGATATTTTCTTGATGGGCTTCTTTGACTGTTCCTCTCCAGGCTGAACTCTTTTTCGCCATTCTTCTTGCGATAGGTCATCTATATGCTTTACTTGTAATCCAAAGGATGAATGACGTCTCTGACGAGGCTGGTAACAATTGTACACACCTGATGAGTGTGTTGTTGGAGTTGGACAAATAGAAATACAGACTTTCTGTGAAAGCAGTTCTTTGGCTCTTCTGTTAAGATTGCAATTAGTTCCATTAACTCTCAGATCCAGGACTTCCAGAAAAGAGTCCTGGTTAGCAAAATCATTCTGTGTCTGTTGCCTTGTGCCCATTTTAACCTTGTTTAATCGATACAATGAAAAATCTATAGCTTGCTGTCTTTGAGCAGGAATAGAGCTCTCAAACATCTGTGAGAACCTTTCCAAGTTCAGATTCATAATTTCATTACCTTTCCTATATGCATCAGACAGGTCAAGGGGTGCATTTAAAAGCTGAGCCTCACTCTGATCTTGTCCTGGAAACCAGAATAGTTCATCCTCATTGTAGAGAGGAATTCTGAAACCACACACTATAACCATCTCGTTGTGGAGCAAGGCACTTGGATATTTCGACATCTGCCCATTTCCCCACACTTCATCTTCTGGAGCACATGCATAGACGTACTGACCAGACCCATCTGTCAGCAATGCATAGATATACTCATGATCAGTGTAGACAAAGTATCCACAATCTCCATCATCTGCCTGCCACCATATACCTTGCTCTAGAAGTAAGAGCCATTGTTGGTACCATTCTGCATCTTCAAAATATGCATCGTCCTCTGTATCTACAGAAGTGTAATTCCAGCCATTAGGACAACCAATTAAACCAGGATAGCATTCACTACTTGCAGGTTGTTCATATGTTCTTGTGCATGTAGTTTCTCTATTAGCAGAGTATGATAAATTCGTTGGCTGTTCCTCACCATATCCTTCAGGATACACTACAGTATTTAAACTATAGCAGCTTTCCTCACTGAACGACTGCCAACTACCAAATTTAGCATTGCCTTTTTTGCTCAAATTTAAAACACCTTCTCCTTCAATACAGGAGCCACAGTTATTGAGCATATCCAAACTGTTATGGATGCTCCACATTTTTTGCACATTTAAATTGTTGGCGATACTCTTGGGATACTCTTTCTGACTGTTGTTAAATGCCATCCAGTCATGTGCGGAATTGTACTGTTGATTTTCATCCACGTTCATGTTCAAGCTTTGAGACCATTCTAGCAATGCCTCTAAACTTGGTGCATGACTATATTTCCATGGCTCATGGCTCATTGCGTGGTTATTCATCTGTTCCCTTAGAACAGAATTTTGGCTCCAGTAGTGTTCATAGTTCGGACCACGTCCACAAAATAAGTTGTTGTTACAAGCATGCGGCTCTGGGGAACTATCTAAGGAGGGATAGCTCTGTGTTAAATATGGCTGGGGTGTCTGTACTTGACCTGTGAGGCCAACTGGGGAGATAGGATGATTGTCAGTACTATACAAGTTATTTACATGATTTAAGAAAGAAGAATCTGGAAAAGTTGACATATCTGGTAAATGACCCACGCTATCCGAAATATAGGCTGCATTCATTTGTTGTGACCTTTCATAACTTGCCGAAGTCCTCAGGTCCAAATTATTGCCATCACTGTAGACAGGCACATTATTTATGACCGTGCCATTACATCTATATAGACGAGAAGCAAACATAGCACTGCCATTTGTTTCTTTGTCCATTTCCAGGTCAGCCCCTGAAGGACATTCATTTGAATGCTTTTTTAAAATGTTTGAAATCAAGCTTGGGGAGGTTGGAACACATCCCCTCTGATCCATACATTGCACAGATTGTCCCCCTGAATCAGGAGGCATTTGGTCTCTCACTACAGTGTGGAGTTGAGTCTGCCGTTTATATGATGGCACATTTTGAGAACCCTCGTTCTGTACCCCCTGCCATTGTTGTTTCTGGTCATGTGGAGCCCATTTGCTCTGTGCCCCTTCTTCAGAAGAAGCTCTCAACTTGTTCAAATTTCCAGACAAGACTTCTGACTGGGTATCTTCTTGTGCTAGAGGAGGGTACTGTTCAGTTGATTTACTCTCGAAAGAACTTTGTCTTCCATTTTTGGGTTTTGATTGTTGTTGTGTTGATGCAGTCTGCGTGGCAGATAAATTATCTGATGAAAACTTGAAAAGGCCAGAGAAAAAGCTACCATGTTCACTTGCTGGTTGAGATGCATCGTCACTCTTTCCAGAACATCCCTCTATGATTTTCTGTCTGTCTGGGTGAGCATTTGAGATTCTTGAGTGATGCGTTTGAACATTTTGCTTGGAAGGTTGAGGAGAAGGATGAATACTTGCTGGTACATTTTCATGCTGCCATGAGTTAGCTTGATTATCTGAGATACTATCGCTGGAAATTAATTTGAAAAGACCAGACAAAATGCTTCCTTTTTGAGATGATGCTTGCTCAGTTTGTGGAGGTTGTTGAGGGAGTTGGCGGTCTGTGGAGTCTCGGTGTTGAGGTGGCTCCTTACTTGATACAAAAGGGACTCCTGAAGGAGAGGTCTTGTGTGCTCGTGGATGAGTATTTGGCTGATTTTCCAGATGGGTCGGAGCAGGATTTGATGTTTGACTTGGCTCATTTCTTGGATGCACTGGGTTAGACTGTGTGTCTTTTGATACATCACCAGTAGAGGCAAATTTCATGATGCCAGAAAACAAACCACCTTGTACAGAGTGCAGACCTGTTTTAGGACCTGCCGTGTCATCAGAAGACAAGGATTTAAACAAAGTAGAAAATAAGCCTCGAGTTTCTGGCTGAGAAGCATTCGGTTTTACAGTAGAGGATGCGTTTGTTTTTGGAGTTTTTTGCATATTATGGCTATATTCATTAACTTCCTTCACTGGTTTTTGGTGTTCACTTCTTACTGTGTTTTGATTTGACCCAGTAGGTGGTCGAGAGCTCTGGTTCACCAATTTCTGACCCTGTGGACTAGCAGTCTGCACATTTTCATTTGGTGCAGTCTTACGACTTGAAAACCAACTTGTCTGTAAAGTCGTCATGGGCTCGGTTTCAGCATGATTCTGAGCTGGAGAACTGGATTTGTTGGGTTTTAAAGAAACTTTAGCTGCATGGTTACTTTTATAAGGAGCAGTCTGAACTGGTTTGATTGTATTTTTTGGTGAGTTTTTAAGTTCACCCGTATTATCATCTGAGGCAAATTTTAAGACTCCAGAGAACATTGCCCTTTCCGCTTTTGGGGGCTGGTGGGTAGGCATATTGCTTGAATCAAGGAAAGGAACTTCCATTTTATTCCCATGTGATGAGGCATCTAAAGATTTTGCTTCTCCGACATTTTCTGATCTGCATACAGGAAAAACTGTTTGTGTCTGATGTTGAGAAGGCATACAAGGTACTGGAGAGATCAGAGAGCTAAACGTTTTCTTCAAGGGACTGAAAAATCCTAAATCTTCAGTGGATGTGTGTGATCTCACTGTGGTCTCACTATTGTCAGTTTTGATTTGTGTCTCTACAAGGACAGAGACTGTTCTAGTCCAATCTCCACTAGGCTTGAAATCTTGAATATCATTCGATTGATCTAATGAATGCCTGCGATTCCTATTGAGCTCATTCCTACTGACTTCTTCTGAAAAACTCTTGCTTGTTTCATTAACACCTCCCTCTGAGATGTTTTGAGGGTTTACTTGTTTCAACCCTAAGCTTAAAGAGGAGGGTGGCTGGCATTCGTTTACATTTTGCTTTATAATGTCACTATTATTTTGCATCTGGGTATTACTCATGGGTGGTGTCCTTTGAATTATCTCTTGGGGCTTTGTCTCTGATGGTCGGGTAGGCATTAGGAACGTCCTCTTTTCAGGTGGAGTTTCTTGAGTAGGGGATACCACAGCTACTGGTGCTGGACTTGTAGACTTGGTCATAAATGACAACAATTTTGATAAACCAGAGCTACCTCTAGCATAATCTGAAGTTTCTGAACACTGAATAGAATTTGATCTTGTTTGTTTCGAACCTGGCACAATTCTATCAGTGAGGGAGCTAAATAATGAGTTCCTGGCATTCTTCTGGCCAGATCCCTGTTCAGAAAAAACGATTTCTTTGACTTCAAGAGCTTTGTCTTCTTTTAATTCCTTCGAGGTGATATCTTTTTCATCTCCAAAAGATTCTGTCCTTGCACTACCTTTGGAGGACAGCCTTGATTTGCTCGTTTCAGGCAGGGAACCATACTTATTGATCTCCTCCTCTTTTTCAGCCAGATACTCGGACACAGTTTCCACTAGGCATTGAAGTTCATCTATTGGATCAACATACTCATCACTGGGTTCCTCCACAGGAGACAATATGTCTTCTGGGGTCCATCCCCCAATTTTACCCTTTGCAGTCTTCCTATCACAATATCCTTGAAGCTTGTCGGTGTAGCCACCAAAAGATGAAACTTTCTTGTAGTGTTTATAGTGCTGACTAATCTCAGAGCAGAATTCCTCCAACTCCTCCTCAGATCCTTGCATCTCATCTGAGCCTTCAGAATTAGGGTCTATGCTCAGACCAAGTCTGGTTTCTTCTTCGTCTTGATATACCATATGGTCACATAATGTCCCTCCTGGATTGTTTTTAGCCTGCATTCTAGTTTTGTAGAACAAGCCATTTTTGTATGGCCTCAGGCAAGGCATCATCTTTTCATCTTCTTCTTCCATTTCTGCTACTTGACGGAGTACAAGCTCTCCCCGTTTCTGACGGAGAACAGCAAGATTAGGGTTGAAAAAGTTTTCCCCAATGCATTCTGTTCTTGTGTTTACAAGCCCAACTGGGTCTCGAAGCTTTTTTCTCAACCTTCGGTCGATGGTGTTGTAACCCTCTGGATAGGCAGGATTCAAAGTAGTCATGTCTTTGGTTTTTAGAGGCTGTTGGCTAATCATGGCGTTCTGACTGGATCTTGCGTGGTGAATGTAATTTGGCTTGCTTTTCTCTACATCCAAGTCATTTTCTTCATCAAGGAAATCGCTGAGAGAACCTTTACCCCACGTTTTATATTTAACCTCCCAGTCCTCTACTCCCATACCTGAATCTACAGGAATTATTCTAACCCTGCCTTTTTCGTTTAGGGTTCTAATATAAAGTAACAGGTTGATAAAAAAAAAGGAGAATTAAAAAAATAAATAAATAAATAAAAAGAGAAAAGGGAAAAAAAAAATCAATATTAAACCAGTCAGAAACAAAAGATGATTAAGAACGTAAGAAAAGGGGAATGTTCTATTTGAAATTACGTTGAGATTATGAGTGACCATCAATTATCAATTCTGTAATCAGTGTTATGTGAATCATGTCTGTACTTCAAAAACATAAAATTATCCTATAAACAGTGTAATACACGAAGGAAATGAAAGGTTAGATGAACAACAAGAAAATTCCTGGAGAAATTTTGATATGTGGCTGCCTGTGCAAGTGAAGATGACAATGCTAACATGCTAACATGCTATTAGCTAGCAATCTGATATGCTAATGCTAACAGCTATCATGCTAACATGCTAATGCTAACATGCTAACAGCTAGCATGCTAACATGCTAATGCTAACATGCTATTAGCTAGCATGCTGACATGCTAACAGCTAGCAT
>JAODTV010000018.1:40332423-40342679 GCA_025399955.1 Galeichthys feliceps
AATCAAGAAAACGTGTTTGGAGCAATATTTTTTTTATTTGCGCAATCTTATGCCTGCTAGGTAGAAAATAACACATTATCAAATTGTTACTCATATAGATTATTGTATCGTCATATCACCCAGCCTGAAGTCTCTCAAATAAGTGGAAACGGAGGTGTGTGGAAAACAAAAGTCCTTGTGAGTTCAGAAGCTGAACACCACGTGTGTGTGTGTGTGTGTGACAAGAATTCAACTGTGTCTCTGAGCTGTAGATCAAGGTGGTGTTTTGTACTGCAGGGCTTCAACACATGCAATCCATCAGCGTGGAGACACGTCATGAGGAGTTTCGGCGTTAAATGAGTGTCGTAATTCCTACATGCCACGAGATAGAAAATACAACCACATGGACACGAAAACCAGCATCCCTAGCCAGTCTAAATAGTTAGAGTTATCATGACGGCTCTGCAGAAGATTTTCAAGGCCGCTCAAGACCAAAGAGCCAGAGCTGCCTCAGTATAAACCGGGATCCGTGCCGTCTCCGCCGCCCCTGCAGCACTTGGCTCCAAAACAGCCGAGCGGCAGTGTTTAATGGATTCTGTAGCATACTGTAGCATTCGAGCGGATGGAATAGTTTCACTCAGCCCTTCATAATCCGTCTTATAATCTCTCTCATGCTTAGGCTTTAATATTACACTTTCATAGATCATGATAACAGTCATTATTGTTCCTGGACTCCATTTCAAACCAGAAAAGATCTTCAGCAGCTCTAATTCATCCTTCTGTGTGTTTCAAACTTTAATGTGTTCACCAGATATTTTATTTCCAGCAATGCGGGTCAAAAATTA
Source organism: Galeichthys feliceps (assembly GCA_025399955.1). Taxonomy (NCBI): domain Eukaryota; kingdom Metazoa; phylum Chordata; class Actinopteri; order Siluriformes; family Ariidae; genus Galeichthys; species Galeichthys feliceps. Next base: position 40,333,248 of record JAODTV010000018.1, read on the forward strand.
AGACTGCAGGCAGTGAATTTTCTTCCTGAACACAACATGGCGCAGCAGTAATTTATGTATTTTTAAAAAGACGATAACTCCAGCACCAGAAAACAAATATGTTGGTCTGGAATCAAGAAACTGACAGCACATGAAGATGGGAGGCGTCAAACACCACCATAAATTAACGGTTCATAAAAGAAAGGGGAAAGGGAAAAAAAAAAAAAAAAAAAAAAAAAAAAAAAACCACCCCACTGTTGATGTACGAGTTGAAGTGTGAGGTTTTTAAAATAAAAATAAATAAAAATCATAAACGGAGTGAAACCTACACTTTGTCTTCCTCTTTGTTCCACTTCGTTACAGAAGAACGCGACCCGAAAGACAAACATTAACACGTTTATCATGCTGGATACGAACAGATTTATCCATAAAATATTCAAGGAACATTTACAAGAAATTTCCTACACAGGAAAATCTTGCAAGTTCGAAAAAAAAAAAAAAAAATTTGTATCCTACTCATGCTCCCTGAGTGGGGTTAAATTTGCACATACTAGCACATATTTGCACAAATAATGCTTTCAAATCATTAATTAGCGATACGTTTCTGCGTCTTTACATTTGGATTATGATGATCAAAGTAACTTTCACTATCGCTAAGAAAGTCTTTTTGTTGCCGTTTAGGCTCTGTGAGCTTTGCGGGCATCACCAAATGCTAATTAGCTGTGCCCAAGTACAGCCAGCTGCAGCCTGGAGAACGAGGCGGGGCACATGTAACCCCACCCAAGGGTTATGCTTGGTAATAGGGTTGGGGCAGGGCTACACATGTAGCTGGACCCCTTTATGGGCAAGGCTACATATGTAGCAGCACCCCATGTGTTATGATTAGGGAACGGGGGGGCTACATGTGCCCCACCTCATTCTACAGGCTACACACAGCTGAGACCTTCTCGCTGTGTCATGCACACACCCAGTAACGTACAGCATTAAATCAACATCTACCTCCGACTATTAAGAAAATCATTAGAGAAACTTTTGCTAAATCTGGTGTAAACAATCTGTAAACAATACATTTTTTTAAAGTATTGCCACTAAATGACCCAGAAGAGCTGTTAATCGCAATGCAGTTTGATCACAGGATTAATATTTAACTCAAAATTGTCAAAACACTATGCAAAAAAAATTATAAAAAATTTTATTATTATTATTTTTTTTAATCAATGGAATTTGTGATCAGCCACGGCTGCAAAACATGTCAAACAATAACGTGTGCATATGTCTGGAATGGTGCAGATGATGGTGCAGAAGCAGGACCCAGATTGAGTAATGGCACACATCCTGGATGGGAAGGATTGAGGAACACAGCCCGGATCGGGAAATGACTTAGATCAAGGACATTGCCAAAGTACAGAGTATAAACAGACAGTAAAGGGAAATGTGGAGCGTGGATTAAACACACAGTCCAAATAGAACATGTGCATTGCTCCACTGCTGCCTGGCAAACAGCCATGAGGGAGAGAGAGAGAGAGAGAGAGAGAGAGAGAGCCTTGAAACCCAAGTAGTTATTGAAGCAGTGGTGTAAGAAAGTGAAATATCCAATAATAGCCTTATTTTGATTCTGAAAATAGTTCATGAAAATAAAAATAAATATCAACTGGTCAGTGTGTGAGTTACACTCATTAAGTCTTAGTGTTTCTTTTTATTACTGTGGCTGTAATGGAAATGTTAGACTGAAAATAAAACGTCAATAACATCAGCAATCTGGTGAATATAAGCTACTTATAAAGAGAATATCAAGGTTTCAGAATAGCTACACAATGCCTTCTTTGTAAATATGTACACTTTTTAAATCCTGACAGTGGGATAAAGTGGGCGGCGTGGAGCAAGAAAAGTCATCCACCTCGTCATCCCGACTCAAGCAAACACTGCGGTTAACACTGCACCATCTGCACTTCATTCATTTGACATTTCAGCTCGACTCATTACTGTGGATCTCTCGCACACTTCTGAACAAGTTTCAACAATAATTAATTTCTCATCTATTTATGCTCTGAAGTGATGGAACTGACCGGGACGGCAGGATGCCAAGGCTTCGGCGGTGGTGCTGAGACAAGCTTCTGACTGATGATAAATAAATAAGGCTGTGAAAATGGATTTCTACGACGGTGCTGCGTCTCTAATCTCTGCAATACGGAAATTAATTTGCGATGCTGCACCTGCGTTCTCGAGCCGCAAGCAAGGAACAAGTAAAAGGGGTGGGATAAAGAAAGAGGGGAGGGTAAAAGAAGAAGTGATGCAAATGAGAGGAATAGAGAAATCTGTATCTCTGAATAACTTGATGAAGCATGAACACTTTCATCTTACAAGATGCAAACTTAAAGACAGAAAGAAGTGCTGTACACTAAAGATAAAAGCATTGAGGGATGTAAAATGTGCGCTGTGTTATTGAGCTGCCTCTATATCGCAAATCACACAGCACTAAAACTATACCAGCGCTGTGATCAATAATATTCTACTTTACAACTATAGCTTATACAGAAGATATTTTATGGGATAAAATCCATCACACTGATCAATAATAAAGTTAAGTTGATTTTACTGAGGTTTAGTCATAACGTTCCTTAACACTTGAGTGAAAATAGAGAAATAACCAAATGAAGATGCCTTTTTTTCACCTCATATTCTTTTAACTTATTCATGGCCTATGATATTTTCTGCCCCTGTGGTGTTACCCTGTTCTATACACATGCAGTGTGATTTTGCTCTCTTGGGCTCAGAATTCAAACGTGTAATCTCAAAACCTTGAACAGCCTTGGCACTTGGGAGACTTTTGAAATGATTAGAAAGAAAAGAAAGCAGAGAGACAGAAAGAAGACAGACACAAACAAACTTTATAATAAAGTCTCAATATTTGGCATGACCCAGAATTTCGTTGTCTTGAGTATTGCAACACAATACTGGCGAGACAAATTTTGCTTCTCAGAAGCGTTTGACAATATTTGTTTAATATTCATCATAAGCGCTCTCTTTTCTTACACACTAGGTGGCAGCAACAGCGGAGGTAGTACCGTACAGAACAAGACGTTTGCAAGTGGTAACCTAGCTGCCTCGAAACATGCTTACTTAATAGTCCAAAAACTTATGATGGCACACGTTCGTGGGTGGGAACTTAACTGGCTCATTTCATTCAGACTATCATACACCACTGCTCAACATTCTCGCAGCAGATCCGTAGCTTAACCATCTGAAGGTAGTTACTGTAAACTGCTGTACATACATGCATTCCACTTTGTCATGACTGGCTTGACCATGGTCTGAAACAGGGCTTAAAATCAACACTGGTGTGCTGTGCTTGATGCAAGTCACACTCGCATCTAAAACCATTCAGAAGTGACGTAGCCATAAACCAGAGAACGGGATTTAAACAGAGCCATATGTGGAGGGGTTCTGAATGATGTGAGGACTGAGAGAATGTAATCTGCAGGATTGCAGTGTGGTTAATTGCAGTACCATCTGGGAAAAGGAGCATGTGCAAAGTGAAATTCAATTATCACTCCAAGACAAAAGCCCCTCCCCGGCACATGGCTAACAGACACCCATGTCTTTGTAATGACGCATATTAGTCCTGATCCGATTGCGCCTGGATGAGTCCGACTGTCCCGTACATCCTTACACTCGGGCTTTATTTCCAACCTTAAAAAGAACACTCAGCAAAAAGACGTGTTCTTATGGAAACTTGTAACACAACAGTCATTGAGGACAAAGATGCCAAGACCCACTTGAACCTGTTAGACTGAGAAGAAAGTGCTGATTATATTCAGTCCAGCTGACAGCAGGCGTGGAGTGAGTGTGGAGCCTATTCATCCATCCATCACCTTGAGCTGACCTGCTGCCTGAAGCCTATATCCAGCTTTCAGAACTCAAAGGTCAGAGAAGTCATGAACACTGAACCACCTTCGCTCAGCACTAAACAGGTTTCCACCTCATACAGTCAGAGCTCTTCTACAGGAGAGAACAGAGATGTACCAACACTGCTGTCAACACCAGAGAGAAAGAAAGAAAGAAAGAAAGAAAGAAAGAAAGAAAGAAAGAAAAAAAAAAGGAAGCAAGAGTGAAAGTAAGTCAAAGATAAAGAAAGAAAGTCACATGTTTACAGATGCATTTGCAAGGGTTCTAGCACCAGCAAGAGAATACAGATATTCTAATTAACACCATGATCAGTACATGACTACATCAAGTGAAACCTGAAGTATACTCTGGACTCACATCACCCATGTATCCTTTTATTATAGCGATTTCAGCGATGACAGCAGTGACAGTACATCAAACCGACACGGTGCCTGTCTGAGTGAAGAAAATCTCCAATTATCATCAGCAGCTTCACCCTCAGATGTGTTCAACAGCATGAAGCAAATAAACAAAGAAAGACGAACTGTGCAAAGATTGAAAGGGTGATCAAAAGAAAAGAAGGAGAAAATTTAAAAGATGTGCAACAACGCAGCTAAATCAGGGTGATACCTGAGGAATATCACCATAAACAGTCATTCCCTCACCCAAAAACAACACACCTTCTGACCAATCAGATTCACGCATTCAGCTGCACTGTGGAATAAAAAGGTGATGAGACACATCACAAGCATTGAAAAGGTAATCCATATATTGAATTTACTTCATTCAAAAGGTATACATGGGTTCCAAGTGAAGGAACAGCGTTACATTAAGGCGATCCGTTTTCATAAATTCAAAGAAGATTGAAGCCTTATCAAAGCCATGAATAAAATCGAACACTGCACTCTCACTCAGGATTAGGAGCCAAAACTCTGCTCCAAATTAGATCCAAATCCAAAATGCCAGGTACTTGGTACCTGTATATTTAAAAAAAATAAAAAATAAAACTTTGGTTCTGCAATAACCGTTTATTATTGCAAACAACGGCTACGTATCTGTAAGGGGACACACCGCTCTCTGCCAGGACCTGGCTACGCAATTATGTCTCACATCACTGCAACAGCGTGTCCATTTGTTTAGATGTGAGCTAGTACGCTTAGCTAATGTCACAACAATGTGAAAGATGAACTGCAGTAAAAAAAAAATAGAGACCTGTGCAGGTCTGAGCTCAGCCTTTTATGTTGACGCCAGGATTCGAACCGACATTGCAAAAATCTGCTCCTTTCCTGGACAGCGCTCTAGACCGCTCAGACACTGAGGATTACATCACAAACTGAGGTTATGTAATGTGGCGCTTACATAGTCAGTACGCAGTGGCGCCACACCATGACTGTGGAATCGCTACCTGACCATCTTACATTCTTAAACACGCTCAAACTCTGTTAAACATACACATACAGACCGGTGCCTCTATAGGCTTCAGCCAAAGGCTGAGCCAATAAAAAATAAAAAAAAATTAAAAAGCTATGTTTCGTTATCTAAACTGTAGCCGTGTTTCATCTGGCCTGCATAAACTGAGGGAGAGGGCACATAATACTGAAACGGCCCGTAGAACACTACTGCTCAACATTTTCACATGATCTACAATTCACAGCAGATCTGTAGAGCAGCGACCGCCACCGTAAAGCACACGCGCTCACCTTATAGTGCTTAACGGAAACTGACAGGCAGAAGCTGTCCCCCCAGAGTCGCCATTTTATCATTTAAGGCAAAATTTACTCTCAAACAATCTTTAATAGCGATTACTCTTTTTATATTAATAACGTTGCCATCAAATCCTTTGACCATTCCAATGAAAATAATTAAAATCTTCCTTCGACTGCTCCCGTTAGGGATCGCCACAGTGGATCTGCTCCACATATTTGATTTGGCATAGGTTTTACGCCAGATGCCCTTCCTGATACAACCCTCCACAATTTAGCCAGGCTTGGGACCAAGTATGCACTGTCTTGTACAACCCCAGTGGCTGCGTATTTTACCTAATCTGCATGTCTTTGAACCGTGGGGGAAACCGGAGCACCCAAAGGAAACCCATGCAGACACGGGAAGAACATGCAAACTCCATACAGAAAGGCCCCCGTCGGCCATGGGGTTCAAACCCAGAACCCTCTTGCCATGAGGCGACAGTGATCACCACTACACCACTGTGCCGCCCAAAGAAAATAATTCAAATAACAGGTGAATAGAGGGGAAAATTATACCTTATATTAAAAATCCTGATCTACTTTTCTTTTGCATTAAACTCCAGTACGCTCCTTCTCCGACTCTCACCTCAATATCTCTGTGCTTATAGTGTCGCTATCTGGCGAGTAGCTTACAACCAGAAACCGGACAAATCTTTCCACCCCAATTAGCTAATCCTGTTTCTTATTAAAGCAGCTGGTATACAATACAATGTGATTATACAAACGAATGTATTCATTTAAGAAGATCAATATAATAGATGTTATTACCCAACAGTGCGCGCGCGCGCACACACACTCACACACACACACACACACTTCGATTACAGCTCTTCAGGGACTCACAAAAATGCTAATGTGGCCCAAGCAAAATTTGGAATCGATAAAATTTAAAAATGATACCCAACCCTAGCTCTCACATGAGCTCAGGACCAAACCCAGGTTACTGGCTATAACCAGGTTCATTTAATACAATATTACATTTCCTACATGCCTTATCAGTTTATAAGGAAAAGAGTTGATTGTTTTTAAACACCTGTTTCCCTGTGCTCCACACACATCGTACTAAATAAAGCAGCGATCCTGAGGAACATGTTGCTATTTTTGAACGAGGTGCCCATGTGGGACGTGAAGCACTGGGCAAAGACTGAGCTGTTCATTACATGCTGCCTCTGCAATGATCAAAATATTCAGAGCAGTTCAACACTTACTGCCTTGCTAATGAGCAAAACATTTCCGTCCCCCGAGATGCGACAGACCGGTGTGGAGCGCTCAGGCTGGACACCGGCCATGTCTGTTGGTGCAGGGTGAAAATGTCTCCGGCTACAAGCTGAATGTGTAATTGAGGAGCAAGAGGACAGTGTATTCCAGTATGATCCCTGTTATCAGCGCGTTCGACCCTGACTTCGCGTCGTTGTTCACCGGCCCTGTTTGTGCTCATCGTAATTGAAGTAAATAGACTCAATGTTCGCTTGCGAGTGCTTTAGTGATGGTGTTTTGAAGGAGAAAATAGTTTGGCACCTCTAGTGAAACCTCTTACGCAGCTAAAAAACACCAACATCCCAGCATTCAGCCTTGTCTTTGGTCACGTTCATTCCAAGAACTGCCGAATTTTCTGTCTTGGACAGCACTAGGACAGGAGACTGATAGGAGGGAATGGTTCAGATCAGTCACAGAACAGCAGCACCGTCTAAAGCTCTATTACAGGTTGGTTATGTTTAGCAATGGGACATCTGTTTTTAAAAAATAATAATAATAAAAAAAACAACATCTCAGTGATCAAACCCTCACAATAAAAGGACTACAGGAGGGGCGAATTTCTTGCAGGTTGCACTTTCTATGAACCCAGATGTTTGCGTCTTGTCCATCATACGATCTCGTCATGTCCATTCCCAACATGGTGTCTGGGCGGTCAAAGTGGTGCTGGAGTAGAGATGAGAAGAAACGCTGGATCTCATTTCAAAGTTCCAGTGACAATTTAAAATTCTAAAGCATCCATGTTTCATTTAGTAAATTAAGACGAGTTCAATATTTTTTTTACCCCAATGAAGTAATAGTGAGCGATTTGATGGAATAACACTTGATTATTTGAGATTTGAATCCTGTCCATGCACCATGTGTGAGGCTTAGAATTACAATCCCCAAGTGTTCATTTATTTATCATTTATATTATAACCCAATAAACATCGAACTGACCAGTAGCACTGCAGAGAGATTAGCTGAAGTGTTTGCTTTGTCTTGGTGAGATTAAACAAGAGCTTAACTCCTCAACTCCTCATGAATCGAGTTAAACGTGATGACAGTTAACCAATCACAGCAGGTAAGAAAGAGAGTGGCTTCCAGCTGCTTTCTTACAAAAGAGCCTTCTGTTATTCTCACAAGCACGACCTCTAGATCGCCACAAAACACTGACACCACCTGCTGCCTCGCCAATCCACGGCCATCTGTGGGACCAGGACCGCCCCACCTTTCGCTCCGAATTTGTGTCAAGTCAGACCTAAATATTTACCTTAGACACTTGTTTTTCCTCTTGCAAGACAGGTCAGGAAAAGATCCATGTATAGCTGAGAAAGTAGCCTCAGAGATTTTGTGAATGAAAGTGGGTCAGTTTGGCAGGAGCATTGCAAGAAAAAATTAAAGCTTGAACTTGGTCTTAAGATGATTTCTGTATCGACTTGGACTCATCTCAGAATTACCTGGACTTGTCTCACCTTAATTTGGTTATTGTTCTCAAGCAAGAGTTTGCCCCCCCAAGCACAAAGTTTAGCAAGAAGTAATTCCATCTTCCAGAAAACCTCATCACTGCCGCAATACATAAAGCAAGCCGATTACCTGAAGTAAAAGCTTTGTCTTGAAAAGGACTTGATTGATTTCATTTCGACTTGACCTTGACTCAACACATTAAAGCAGACTGGTTCAAATCCCCCCCCTCATGAGCCCCACCTTCTCCAGCAAACAAACAAAACCTTGTGAAAGTACTGTCTTATTAACTGGAAAACAATTCCATAAAACCCAATCAGTCTTATAATACAAATGATACAAATCACTTGCTTAATGTCCCTCATGAAACCGGAAAGTTCTCTGACCGTCTCAGGAGAGCAAACAAACAGCGTTTTTAAAATCACTTTACAATTACCATCACCATTAAATAGGCCTACACTTTACAAATAATGTTTTCCCCCCCAGTCAAAATTCTCAGGCATATTTCTCTTTTCAGACAGAAACAGAATATTGAAATTTTTCAGTCGAAATATTCTGGTGGTATCCCAAAAAAATTAATAAAATCATTAACTAAATGTTATATACTCGTGTAATGATAGTCGAGTCTCAAACACACACACACACACACACACCGAGAGAGAGAGAGAGAGAGAGAGAGAGCGAGCGCACACATTTCACATTAATAATCTTGGTGGGGGGCACCTTCATTATACCGTGACAAAGTGAAAAAAGTCTAGCAGGTCTGAAACGGTCATTTAAATATTTATTCCCCGCCCCCAGGTGCGAAAGCCCCATGGTGTGAACACTTCTGCTCTGAAGACTCAGTGTTGAATTGATCGACTAGTCCTGGGCTCTTTTCCTTCTTCATTCTTGAGAAGTTTGCATATGAATATACAAACACACCTTAGTTGTGCAACAGCGTAATTTATAAGTCAAACATTTTCATGGAACAGACCGCATGTGATCTGGTTTCTCCAATCAGCTTGACTAATTTGCATAATGGTATTTCCAGAAACAGGCACTCGCACAGGGCGGCATGGTGGTGTAGTGGTTAGCGCTGTCGCCTCACAGCAAGAAGGTCCTGGGTTTGAGCCCCGGGGCCGGC
>JAODTV010000018.1:41068557-41079034 GCA_025399955.1 Galeichthys feliceps
CCCCCCCCCCCCCCCTCACACACACACACACACACACACACACACTCTTGCTCAGGACATAAAGATCCAAAAATTGAAAAATTCACGTTGTAATATTTCTAATCACTAGAGCGGCGTTTTCAGAGCAACACAGAACTAACACGTATTTACATGCGACGCTGTGGGACACCGTTATTCCACACTGCTCACCTTCACTAGATTGCTCACAAAGATACTTTGAAATGTTCCATAAAATCTGAAAAGTTTAACAGGTGTGTGTAAGACTTATTGCTGACTGATGTGTTTTAGAAATCCCTCGTTACTGTTGAGGGCTGAGAAAGGAAAAGTACCGTGATTGAGAAGGTAGAAAAAAAATAAAGCAGATGAAGAACTTGGTGTTGGAATGACGCGTCGGGTTTTACACAACACCGAATACGATGTTAAGTTCTTGTTAATTGAGTGAACGAGGAAAAAAACTTCAATAAAATGAATCATGTCCATGATAATACTGTCAGCATCAGTACAGGGGGCGTGGTCGGGGGCAGGACCCAGGGCAGGTGGAGTCAGGGGGACACAGGGGGCGGGGGGATGAATTGGAAAAAAAAAGAAGAGGCGGTTTCCTCTAAAACCCTGAACATCACGCTGATGTACAGACCTGCCAACGACGAACAGAATTTATACTTAGAATTTTACGTTAATTTCTAAGTTTCTGGACCGCGTTACAGTTATGATGCTCGTGTGTGATGTCATACGTTTCCCTGCTTTTATTGTTTCATCTTCAGAATTCTTTTCCCTGGTCAGGGTCATGACGGATTAAACTGCGTGTATCTTGAAAACGAGAAACAACTAAGTTCATCAGAAAATAATCGCAGGAAGTGGTGCAGGAATGCAGCCGCCATTTTAATCAGTTCATCACTAAAACCCACTGTTACAATTATTTGTCAAGTGTGAGATTAAACTCGAAATGTTCTCCATGACAAAGCGAGAGTCGCCTCAGCACACCTTTCATCAAGCAGGAAAGTCGAGACATTAATGTAAGGCGTGGGGAAGGGGGCGGGGCTTCTAGTGAGTTGGTGAATATCAATGAGATGGACACACCTACATAACCGTCAATCATTCCAGAGTCATATCCAGGACAAGAAGATTTTCGAGGGACGACGTGTAGCAGCGTACTCCGAGGTTAAAAAGTGCATGAAGGTTGGCAGGTCTGATTTTACCACACAAGAAGTGTTAAAAAAAAAAAAAAAAAAAAAAATGAACTTTGACTTCTTTGCAAAAGATCATCCTTCACGTCGTAATTCACATTGAAATGCATCACGGGGGGGAAACCCGTGTACACACAAGGGAGTGTACACACACTGAAATGCAACAGGATTCAATACAGATTCTAAAATATCAGGTGTGCTGGTGGGGGGCAGAAACACTCCTGTGAGGTAATCAGCGGACGTCTCGAGGGGGGGAATACTGACTGCGTGAGCGGGGAAGGAAAAATAATTAAAAAAACCAAAGAGAGAGAGTGAAACAGGAACAGGAATGTGCGTCATGTCATGATTGCGTCAGCAGTAACGGACCACATTAATGACTATACAGGTGTGGTCAGGGGGCGGAGCTAAACTTTCTACCTTTCAGCCAGTTTATTCATCCCAAACACGTCTGATCCGACCGATCCGAGCCGCCGAGAGCCCTTCATGAGTCGTATCCAGTGTGTCTGGGACGGGAAAAGCTCCGTCTGATGAGATCATGATCATCGAGCTAAAATGAAAGGTTCTGTTTAACGTGTAACTATGTTCCGGTTCTCCTCCACTCAGGGCTCACACTCCCCGGGTCAGGCAGCACATTCATTTAACAAAAAACCAACAAAAAAAAACCAAAAACTGCTGAAATCCTTGCAGCGTTCCTTCTAACGGAATATTTATGGCACTAGGATTTAGATTTTGTAAATTTGATTCATGTTCCTTAAAAAAAATTCTGGAGTGAAATTGTATTTCAGAATTTGAATTTGTTTAACCTCCAATTTGAAGCCTTTTTTTAAAGATCATAAATTTATATTTTTAACCTGAACTTATTATTTTAATATCAGAAACTGATTTGTTTTAAACAGATTTATTTTCCTGAATTTATTATTTATTTTTTGAAACTTGAATTTTTTAAAAATCTGAAGCTGTTCTTGTATTTAAAATCATTTATTTAATATCTGGAAGTGATTTTTTACTTAAACTTAATTTGTGTAAAATATCTGCAGCTGATTTTTAAAAAATCCTTTTAGATATCCAAAGTGTGTTTTTTTTGTGTGTGTGTGTGTGTGTGTGTGTGTGTGTGTGTGTGTGTGTGTGTGTGTGTGTGTGTGTGTGTGAGAATTGTAAAGAGGTTAAATTTACACCGGTTCTGTTGATCTTAAATCGGCGCTTGTTTTTCTTTCAAATATGCAGCAAATCTCTCGCCTCTGATTTCACTCCATGTTTTGAGGTTTAATCCCTGAATTCAGATAAATTAAAATTTGAAATCTGCTGAAAATTGCGTTTCAAATTCAGTTCATCAGATTCAGAGTAATACCGTGCTGGGTTCAGTCATTAACTTTTCAGCCAATCAGCAGTCAGGAAATGATGCGAATGTGATGCGCTGAATTTGAAATCTGAACTCCGCTTTGAAGTTTGATCTACGAGATCAAAATAAAGCACAAAAAAAAAAATAAAAAAAAATATATAAATCCTAGTGGCACAAATAAATATCTGTGTCTCGACTCTGTAGGTGGAGGAAATGTTTCGCTGTGTGCCGATTGGAGGATTTGAACCGTAACTGAAATCTCACACTAATACTGATCGAGCTCGGGGCACGCGGTGGGTTCAAATATTTTTGTTAGCAGATGAAATTTTATACGTTCAGTCATCCAACATTTAAAGGCAACAGAGACGTCTGGAGAAAAAAAACAAAAAAACAAAAACACCACCACGACATGAAACCAAAAATCCAGCACTTGACTTTCCTCCTGTGTTTCTCTTCTGAAGCAGCGCCTCACACCGACAACGTGTGTGTTTTCAGAACGAATTATGGTTTTTTTTTTACTCATCGATACTGAAACCTGCATTCATTTCATCATAATGTGACCATGTAGTATCGGAGATGTATTTAACGATATCAGAGTGCTAACAGTATCGGGATCGATTCATCCTGACTTTAAATCACCACTAATGACAAACCGGTGCATGCAGTGCTGCTCAGAACCACAAGACATAAAACATAAATAAAATTATTATTATTTTTTTTTTAAATGAAAATTCACCGAATGACGTTAAGACACGCCTTCCTCCTCCTCCTCGTCTATCTCTACTTCTTCCTCCTCCTCCTTCTCCTCCTCCTCTATCTCTACCTCCTCTATCTCTTCTGTGTCTTTTGATATTTTCTCTTTTTGGGTCTCCGAGCCTCAGAGTGCAAGGGCTGCAAAAGCACCAAAAAACATAAATACTCAATTACACTCGACTTCACGCCGCCAACACACACCACAGGCTCTTAAAAATGTGAAGGGGGAAAAGAAAAAGAAAAATTCACTTCTTAAAACTTTCACAGGTAAATCTGAAATGATGATGAGCAGTTATTTGTTATTTCTGAGTGTTCTGTCCAAACCCATTTCTTCTCCACTTCCTGTTTTGTCACAAGCGTGTCCGCTGCTTCAAGGTTTCCTTTTTTTCTTTTTTTTCCCCTTTATACCTCCAGTATCTCCTCGGCCGTGCCGCCGCAGCGTAGCCGGTAGCGCCCCGTCCTCCAGCTGATGGTGGGGTCCCACAGAGCCGAGAGGAAAATCTGGATGGTCATGGACTCCCGGATGAACCAGGCCACGGCGTAGTCCAGCTTGGAGAAGGAGACAGGACCGCCCTGAGGAACGAGAAACAGCGAGCGTGACGCAGACAGGTCGGCCATCGACACCTTCACGCTTCGTAACGTTCTGAATGATGCGTGGTCGATATTTTCAGTTAAAGTCGAATCTACAAACGTCTGAAGATTCAAATTCATTCAGTCAGCATCACTAACGTTAACTAACTGTCAGTAAACTAGCCAAGTTAGTCTGATCGAGGTCCCAGTCGGATTATTAGGCTACGTAGGGGAGTGTGTATAAACGGCGTCTCGTGCTGTCAGACAGGTGTTGGCGTTACCTGAACTCCTCGGAGCTGAATGTAGTCGGCGATGAACCAGGCGAGACAGTGGCACATGAAGAACACCATGATGTCCCAGCGGAACATGTGATGGGCCGCCCAGCCGATGATCAGACTCGCCATGAAGCACTCGGAGATGGGCTCGATGATGGTGGCGGGGAGCATGTTAATGCGCAGTTTCGCCCATCTGCAGCAACCACATGACATCATCATCATCATCAACCAGGACATCATCATCATCATCAAAACGGTTTAAAATTGGTGTAAAACCATCCTGTTAGCGTCACATTTCAGACTCGTATTAACACGATGCCGAATCAGAGAAGGTTCAGTTGTTAATGTTTCAGCCAGTCAGCAGACAGGAAATGATTGTGAAGTTGATGCGCTGCTCTGTGATGTAGCAGGTGAACCTTCAGTTTCGACACGTTTGGGTCAGAGATGTGATTTTCAGCAACATTCTAATGTGTCTGTGGAAATTAGACATGACACTGCACAGAAGAGAGAAATCTGAACGATCTGACGCGTGTTCCCACAACAACGGAATAAAAACGTACACTATAACCTGAAATGTTAATCAATTTACTATATAAATAAATCAATAAATCAATAATTGTGTGAAAATGGTTTCGTGGATGTTAAACTATAAACAAGAGAGACCAAATAAATACTAAATATTTATGTAACTAATTAATACTGTAATAATGAGTACACAGGATTTATTTAAGCTTATTTATTTAATGACGACATCACACCATTCAGGTGTAGCTCCGCCTCAAAATATACAAATTTAAAATCGGTGAAATAGATATGAAGTGAAAAGTTGTGAGATAAAAACTAACACTGATGTTGATGTGAGCGCTGTGAAAGAACCGGATATAAAAATAATGAAAGATAAAAAAAAAAAAAAAGCTGAATAACTGTGTGTGGGGAATGAAACGTTCCGAGTGTTTACTTGGTCGCGAGGACAGACGAGACGCAGAAGGAGAGAAGGTACCTGATCATGCGTGACTGGAACTGGGCGATGGAATACGAGCCGGAATTCTGCATGGCTACCTGCGTCGCCATGGAAAATTTCCACCCCCTGAAAGACAAAAGTGAAGGAGCTCATTTTCCCACGTGGAGCGGTCAGGCATGACGGCGGAAAATTACACGATGGGAAGTTATATAGATATTATAAACTGATTTTAAGGAATGAACAAAAAAAAAAAAGAAAAAAAAAAAAGTGTGTTGAAATTCAGAATAAAGAAATGAAACCTGTCAGCGATGGCTTTGGCCATGAAGTAATCCTCAGCGATGTACTGAGCGAAAGCGATGAGACCTCCAGCCTGGTCCAGAACATCCTTCCTCATCAGACACGACATCCCCGTCACACACTTAATCCCCGTCACGTTAGCAGAGATGTAGGAGCGAGGGTGTGACGTTCCGAAATACACCTGCAGGAACACAGGACAGGGAGTCACACGCACATTCGAGTGCACTGAGAGACAAACCTTGGACATCATTCTCCACAATCAGTAAAAAGCTGCGCACACACAACTCTGTAAAACCGCATCACACATCCAGACACATGCAGTGAATCACGCTTGCAGGGCGGAGTCCGGGCGTTTCCTCACATCCCTCAGTTTCCAAAAGAACAATTAAAATCTGGACGCATTAGAAACCATCAGATCTCCAGTTTTACTGTCACAAAGCACTGCATGAAAACTCTGCAGCACCAGAGAAGCACAACCTTACAAATTAATTATTAATACGAGTCGTTACATCGAGGATATAAACCCAATCAAAGGGAGGCAACCACACAGGATTTGTTTAACAAAACCCCGCCCGGGTGATCACAACATGCAGACAGAAACAGGACGCTACAGAAGACCCCAGACAGAGACACCAGCGCCTGTTAAAGTGAAGGATCAGCGCGAGTCATCATCACTAACATCACTCATTCATTTCATCACCCAGAGAAAAACCTGCACGACAGCGTGTGTGTTTACAATAACAGCATCTTTACTGTCTCCAGAATATCCAGATTCTAACACACACTGCTCCGTCATGATCTGTGTTTCTTCCCCCCCACACGCGCGCGCACACACGCGCGCACTAAAGCCTGGTGCTGGATTTGATCATCCTGAGTGCACCTGGAACAGTGGTGACGTTTCACACTCGCTGCTCGTTATTACTGTGATGATGATGATGATGAAGGTTGTGAGGATCTGAGCTGCAGTGATGAAACGTGGAACAGAGGAAGTGACTCTCACTGTGTGCTCGGTGATTAGCTCACTCACACTAACAGTCAAATCCATTCAAATCCCAATACGGACTCGGGACATGAGCTCACCTGCTCGAGCGTCGCGGCGAATCCTGGCCGGTCTGCGACGTAGGGGAGGCCGTGAACCAGAGCCACCTTCTCGGTCATCTGATTGGCCATGTCAGTCAGCGTGTCGGGCCTCACTGTGGGAAATCAGATACACACACCACAGACTTAACACGGGAAAAAGAATACTGACTGCAGCATGCTCTGTACTGGTAGGGGGGGAGGGGGGTGTTTGTTTGTTAAATAAATAAAATCAGCCAGCTAATATGTGTCACACACACACACACACACACACACACACACACACACACACACACACACACACACACACACCCCCAACCCCAGCTAATCAGCTAGCTGATCTATCAACCATTATTAAATGTCTGATTTCCTCCCAAAATCTCCTGCGTGTTCCACATTAAACATCTCGAATTTGCAAAACCTGATATTCTCCTTATGTTCTCTCTCTAACAGCATTCACTTATCACCAGCACTTTGTCCTCCATGCTGCAAACTGACTGGTTGGATGATTAAAAATAGCTTGATATTAAAGGGTTCTATTTGGAGGAGGGACTAAGGGTTCTTTGGCTCCTTAAAGGGTTCTACTTGGAGGACTAAGGGTAATTTGTTTCCTTAAAGGGGTCTACTTGAAGGACTAAGGGTTATTATGCTCCTTAAAGGGTTCTACTTAGAGGACAAAGGGTTCTTTGGCTTCTTAAAGGGTTCTACTTGGAGGACTAAGGGTTCTTTGGCTTCTTAAAGGGTTCTACTTGGAGGACTAAGGGTAATTTGTTTCCTAAAAGGGGTCTACTAGGAGGACTAAGGTTATTATGCTCATTAAAGGGTTCTACTTAGAGGACAAAGGGTTCTTTGGCTCCTTAAATGGTTCTACTTGGAGGACTAAGGGTTCTTTGGCTCCTTAAAGGGTTCTACTTGGAGGACTAAGGGTTCTTTGGCTCCTTAAAGGGTTCTACTTAGAGGACTAAGGGTTCTTTGGCTCCTTAAAGGGTTCTACGTGGAGGACTAAGGGATCTTTGGCTCCTTAAAAGGGTTCTACGTGGAGGACTAAGGGTAATTTGTTTCCTTAAAAGGGGTCTACTTGGAGGACTAAGGGTTATTATGCTCCTTAAAGGGTTCTACTTAGAGGATTAAGGGTAATTTGCTTCCTAAAAGGGGTCTACTTGGAGGACTAAGGGTTCTTAGTCCTTCCATTGGAACTCATTTAGTAGCCTAAGGGTTTTTATGTTTCTTAGAAGGTTCTACTTGGAGGACTAAGGGTAATTTGTTTCCTTAAAGGGTTCTACTTGGAGGACCAAGGGTTCTCATGCGACTAAATGAGTTCCAATGGGAGGATGAAGGGTTATTATGCTCCTAAAAGGGTTCTACTTGATCCCTTCACCATACTGATGATGAAACACGGTTTTTTGCTCTGTACGTGGAGCACTCGCTGTACACGCCCATGACTGAGCCGTTACTATAGAAACGCTGACGTATTTATATAAGTTTGCAGCTGCACTACAGTCACAGATTCACGTCACTGAACTCGTGTGTTGAGAAGCAGAAGGTGTCAGAAGCGTTACCTCGAATGCCGCTGTCGCAGATCCACACCAGGTCGTATTTTGCTCCCTCGTAACCTGGCATGAGGTTGTTTATTTTTGGATTGATGCCGACCTTCTTACCGCCTAAGGGATTAAAAAAAAAAAAAAGAAAAAGACAGAGAGAAAGAACAGATGGAGGAAGAGCACGTCACTTCTGTTCTTCTTTTCACTTCTCTTCTGCAGCTCGATCAGATATGGAGCTGCTCTGAGCTTCAAATAGAAACATTAACCACCAACACTGATCCACTGGAAAACAGGCCATAAAAAAACAATTCATATTCACTATTAAAACACCGAGCGGTGTGCAGGCCGTGTTCTCAGAGACGCCTTCCTCCTGAACGCCAGCACGGCCTCGCTGTGGCGCCGCTAACAGGCTTCAGTAACGCGTTTAACCTCAACGCGGCGGTGCACAGGCACAGCGGCCATTTTAATGATGCAGTCACGTGAGCTGAAGAGTTAAAGGACGATTAAACACCTTCCTTCACCCGTGTGTCTGGAGTTGATTAGTAATGTACAGAAATGAGACTTCAAGAAATTTAAAGGTGCTGTGTCTATTTTTTATAATAAAGATCATTTGTAAGTTTTAGCCATAAAGCACACCATCAGTTTTTTTTTTTAAAACAATAAAAATAAAATGTAAGAAACTGATGAACAACTTTTTTTGTCACAAAAAAAAAAAAAGAAGGGAAAAAATTAGGTTTGGACGTTGATGCGTCTAATCTGTTCATTAGATAACAGTGAAAAAGTGTGATTATTTTTCCTTGTAATAATCACGTGACACGCCGTGTCCAATCAGCAACAAGCATGTGATATTCAGTAAGGACCTCCCCTTTATCAATTAATCCTGATTTCCTCTCATGTTTCCCTGATTAACCTGTGCCACTGTGAGCACATGAACCGCTGTTCGTATAAGGACACGCGAGAGGAAGATAACAGGCCCCCAGCCGATTTGGGTACGAAGTCACTTCCTGTTTTTAATGAGCGAGAATCAATTTCCTCGGAGTCTCAGAGGTGCAGCTCGGCGCGCTCGCTGGAAATCTTCTAAATGATTCGGATCGGTCCCTGAATGCCCCACAGGAGGAATAATTTCATGGGGAGATGCAGCGAGGATGTGAGGCGACTTGACTGGTTCCTCGACGCTAATAAATAACATTCACACGCTGATTAACACGCTGACCTGCGCTCTAAAAGTGCTTACCTATAAACAAGCGGGCGTCGACACTCGGGTATTTCCCCAGCAGCTTTTTACACACGTCGATGGCTGGATCATCGTGGTCTTGCACACAGAGCAGAATTTCATACTGAGGGGGAAAAAAAAACAAGAGACAGAAGCACACGTCATCCATCTTCTCCATTTATTCATTATTTATTTTGAAGCTGAAGCTTTTCCTGTTCTTTCAGTGTGGAAGAGGAAATCAGTTTAAAAAAAATAAACAAACAAAAACAAAACTAAGTGTACATATAAAACCATGGGCTTAATAACAATAAAAATGAGGATATTTCCATTTCTATACTTAAGGTTTTATTTTTTTAAAGAATATTTCTATTTTGTTATTTTATTTGTTTATTTTTAAACCAGTTACCTTTTTTTTTTTTTTTTTTTTTTTTTTTAACAGGTGTGTCCTGAGCAAGAATTTCCTTCAGGATCATAAATTACAAGATATTTTTGAGCGTTTGTGTGGACCACAATATCCTTTAATATTTTTATGCTTTTTCTTTATTAAACAGCTGGTGTGAGGTTCGAGTTTTGTCGCATTGCATTTTATTTTATTTGATCCTGATGCCCTGTAGGCCGACTGTCCTGTCAGTTGCCAGACTCTTAGGAGGTTGTCTGTGTCTATCGAGAGCACACTTCATCTACCGCCGACTTACTCGGCCTGTCGCAGCTTTCCAGGCAAACAACCATCACACACACACAATTTATGTGCTTTTAACACCGGCAGCAGGAACAAGCTGCGCCCCTTTCCTTCGTGTTTACACACTCACTATCTATCGCTGGCAGACCGGAGGTTGGACACATAAACAGAAGTGTGCATGTGCAAATCAGTGATCAGAAGCTTGCTGTTAATGTGCTTTATTCTCCTCTCGCTGCTCGGCTCTGTTTAAACGCTCGGTGATTCGGCAGTAAATCCAACTTTCACTTCTGGAAAACTGATTCACTCCGAGTGATGTGTCGTTCAGGGAACGAATCGACTCCGAGTCGGATCTTTTTAGATAAATTTTAAATTGAAAAAGCAAACCGTGATCTGCATCTCCGAACAACTGGATGAGGGTCAGAACTTCTTCTCTAGTCCTGTTCTCATGGTGATTGGTTCGGGAATCACTCGACTCCATCGGAGAAGCCTGACAAGGAAAAGCACTCGAGAAGAACAGGGGTGAGTTTCCCAAAAGCATCGTAGCACAAAGATCATCGTTAAATGGTAGAGCGAGCATCACAATGAACA
>JAODTV010000018.1:41219337-41225128 GCA_025399955.1 Galeichthys feliceps
ACAATAAAGCAGACACCATGTTGGAAGAGCAGCCACGCCCCTGTGGCTCCACCCCCCTCGCAGAATAACCACACCTCTGGCAGTCGTGACCGTCAGCGGCGCTCCGTGAGCTCCGAGCGCTTCGTCGAGACCCTGGTGGTGGCTGATAAGATGATGGTGGGCTACCACGGCCGCAAGGACATCGAGCACTACATCCTGTCCGTCATGAACATTGTAAGTTTGATCCTGCTTCTTGTTTACGTCACATGACCACGCAGTGTCCAATCAGAGCTCCGTTCTCCGGCCTGGTCCTGGAACGGAACGCCTCGAGACGTCGACATCATTTTGTCTGACTTTGTGTCTTTTCTTCTTTTCTGGAGGTCAGGTTGCCAAACTTTACCGTGATGCCAGTCTAGGAAACGTTGTGAACATTATCGTGACCAGGCTGATCGTTCTGACGGAGGACCAGGTGAGGGTTCTCACACCATAACCACAGTTTATAAACAACCAAACAATAAAAATAATATGTTTATAATAATCAGAGGACTTCAGTTGTTCCTTTGGGGGAATTTCCTCAAAAGGCTTTATGTAGAACCCTACAACAGAGTTCCCCAAATAGAACCCTATTTGGAGGAGAGGAACCCCTGAGGAACACTTGAGGAACTCCTAAGAAGTGCCAAAAAGTTCAAAGTTAAATTCTGATCAGAAAACACTTTGTTGTAGAGTTCTACACAGAACCCTTCCCCATTAAAACACAATCTACACTTTGAGAAAGAGGGTTCTTTAAGGGTTTATTATATCATTAAGGGTTCTTAGCATACAAAATGGGTTCTACTGTGAACCTTTAAGGATTTCCCTTTTTTCTAAAGAACGTTTTTTTCTAAAACTGCACAAATTCAAATTATGAATCTAATTTGTTTTAATTCAACTTCAACACTTAGTTATCCAAATAAACCCTTAAAGAACCCTTAAAGAACCTTCTTTTTCCCAACAGTGTACCAAGTACTGAGAAGCTAAGTGTGAAACTCCTGACAGGTTCTAGGTACTTGGTACATTCTTAGAACAAAAAAAAAGAGGGGGAGGGTTCTTCAATGGTTCTAAGGTTTCATTTGATAATTGAGGGTTCTTGTTTTCCAAAAGAATTCCAAAACCATTCTTTGGTTCTCTGTTTGTGGGAAGGTTCTCTGTGGATCCCAACACCAGATTGTTCCTGTGTCAGAAAGGAGCCGAAGTAGAAATGCTTTTAGGAGTTAAAGAACCCTACGGTATCCAAATTAGGTGTACAATTGGATTCCCCATTGGATAATTAAGGGTTCTCAGCTTCTAAAAATGGTTCTACAAAGAACCTTTAGTGGGACAACTGAAGGCTGATTGTGAGAAGAAAAACTTTCTGAAAGAGTTTCCTTCTTCGAACGGATTTCACACAGAACCCTTGAAGGAAGATAAGAGCCACTGAAGAACCCTTTTCTCCTGAGTGTACGGTTCTGTGTGGTGAAGTTCTGCGCTGTGTGTTAGAACCTTTCCTCGGAGCAGTGATGTGAGCGGTGTGTGTGTATGTGTGTGTGTGTGTGTGTGTGTGTATGTATGTGTGTGTGTATGTGTGTGTGTATGTGTGTGTGTATGTGTGTGTGTGTGTGTGTGTGTGCCATAAAAACATCTAGGTTAGAGCGAAAAAAACCCCAGTACATTCAAATATATTTTGTATTCAAACAATTCTCTGCTTACACCAGATTTTGTCCCTCTTGGAGTTACAGTGATAGTGCAGCTGTCCTTTCATGCCGTTCGGTATCATTCGGTCTCCTCAGCCCCACCTCCAAAGGTTTAAAGGCGGAGTTATAGTCAGAGCTATAGTAGCGTAGCAAATGATGTAGAATTTACACAAACGAACCTAAAGCATTTTGTCATTTCAGAATTGCGGGGGTTTGGGGTTAAATTGTGTACATTATACAGTGTATTAGATCCAGCTCTGTAGTTGTGTGATGATGATGATGATGATGATGATGATGATGATGATGATGAAAGAAACCAGGTGAACATCAAAGGAGTGCAGTTGTTGTTTTTGGTTGTAGTTCAGTGGGGGATCCCAGTTGTAACCGCAGCCGGGGTGATCGGGATGATGAGTGCCGTGGTCGCCAGCATCATCGAGTCTATCGGAGATTATTACGCCTGCGCGCGGCTGTCTGGCGCCCCGCCTCCTCCCGTACATGCTATAAACAGGTACCACACACACACACACACACACACACACACACACTAGTGTCCTTGGACTGTAAAGTATTTAGGATTGAGCCGTTTCCACATGTATACATTTGCTGTGAGGGTGAAGGGCGCTTCTGTGCTTTTTTTTTTTTCTGTCAAATGACGTCATTAGTAGGGAAAAAAAAGCCTGATAGAACGTGTGTGTGTGTGTGTGTGTGTGTGTGTGTGTGTGTGTGTGTGGGTGTGTGTGTGTGTGTGTGTGTGTGTGTGTGTGTGTGTGTGTGTGTGTGTGTGTGTAGGATAGCTGTTGGGTTTTTTTTTTTTTCCTTTGAGCAGACGGTATATTTTGTGGCGCGAAAACAAAGGATGAAGAGAAACCTTTTGCTTTTCTTACTTTCTTTTTTAAAATATTGAATATAGTTTTTATATTGGTATTTTCTGTCATTGCTATTATTTATTGAATTATAATTACTTGTTTATTTTACACTGTTCCATGGTCTGGTTTTTCTCGTTTTCTGTCTCAGGGGGATTTTTGTCGAAGGCCTGTCCTGCGTGCTGGACGGTTTGTTCGGCACAGGAAACGGCTCCACATCTTCCAGTCCAAACATCGGTGTTCTGGGGATCACGAAGGTATCTGAGCGCTGTGATGAGTGGGAAGTGAACGAGTACAGAGAGGATGTTTGTGATTGGCTGACGTGTGTGTGGGGTGTGTGTGATTGGTGCAGGTAGGCAGTAGGCGGGTGATACAGTACGGAGCGGTGCTGATGCTGCTGCTCGGCACTGTGGGGAAGTTCAGCGCTCTGTTTGCGTCTCTCCCGGACCCCGTGCTCGGCGCGCTCTTCTGCACTCTCTTCGGCATGATCACAGCCGTGGGTTTGTCCAACCTGCAGTTCATCGACCTCAACTCCTCACGCAACCTCTTCGTCCTCGGCTTCTCCATCTTCTTCGGTCTGGTCCTCCCCAACTACCTGAGGGGGAACCCTCTCGTCACCGGTGCGTGGGCGCACACGCGCACAATTTTTGATTTCTTGATTGTGTAAAAAAAAATGTTTAAATGCCATTGGACTCCTAAAGGCACTGAAGACCAAACTACTGTATTTACAAATATTAATTCTGCTCTGTTTCGATTTTTACTTTAATTCTGATTTCTTGACATTTAAAGACGTCTTTCTGTCTTTCATTCCCTCTTGCATAGGAATCGTGGAGATCGACCAGGTGCTGAACGTTCTCCTCACCACGGCCATGTTCGTTGGAGGTTCCGTGGCCTTCATTTTGGACAACACCATTCCTGGTGAGTGTGTTCTGTGTGACCGTTCTCCTCCATGTGTATAATACGACATAGGTTCTACATGTTCCTGTATGTGTGTGTGTGTGTGTGTGTGTGTGTGTGTGTGTGTGTGTGTGTGTGTGTGTGTGTGCACATGCAGGCACTCCGGAGGAGCGAGGAATCCATAAACTGAAGTGTGGCTCCTTTTCCGGTGCCGCTGAGCTGAAAGGGATGCGATCCTATGACCTGCCATTTGGCATGGACTTCCTGCGGCAACACCGCGTCTTCCAGTACCTGCCCATCAGCCCCACCTTCAGCGGCTACCAGTGGAACCGACTGACTGGACTCTGTCGGGGGCGGGGTAGTGTGCGAGGAGAGGAGGGCGTGGCTGTGAGGACGGAGTTGGGAGAAAGCAGAGTGTAGTGCCGAGTGTGTGTGTGTGTGTGTGTGTTTTCCCTGCACTTATTGTCATGCTGTTTTTAAAGCCCTCGATGAGCTTGTGTGTGTGTGAACACACACACACATACACACACTTTTGATCTGCAGTATAATGAAATTCATGTTGCGTGACCGGACACTACAAAGTGTTTGGTTTGAGATGTAGAAGTCATGGAAACATTCCACCAGGGGGCGCTGATATCAGGATGATGATGATGATGATGATGATGATGATGATATCAGGACGTCTCCTAGACCGAGATGGAAATCGACTTGTCAGGAAACAGAAAACACACAACGTCGTGTTCTTTTTCCTCATCCAACCTGCTCTGCACTGAGGAATGCAGTTTCGATGTCTTGCCCGTTTTAGATTAGACTTTACGCAATCCACGTTATTTGTTTTAGCGCTTGTACGGATGCCCAGCGTGTCCTCGCACGTGACGAACCCCAGATGTTGTAGATCATCCAGGATATTCGTTTTACACCAAGAGTAAAAAAAAAATATTTAAAAATCATCATAACTTCAGTTTTCTGATCAGCTACAGTTGAGCTACGTGACAAATTGTATGCATTTTTGTCGTTTTTTTGTTTGTTTTTTTTCTTCCTCCAAACAAAAATTCCACTAAAATCCAGTTTTTTGCTAAATGCAAAACAGTTGTGATTTTATCTGATTATGCAAGAGTTCAGTCTTCTACCCTGAGATAAACCTAGACTGTGAGCCTTGAGCATGTCCTCTGACCCAAACCCCTCTCCGCCTCTCTTCTGTCTGTGCCCGCATCACTGACGTTTCAGCGCCAACTCTTCTGTATAAAGTGCAGGTTGAAGTTTAAATTCAGTTGCCTATTTTTTTTTTTCTTTCTCTGCTTGTAAGACAGGACATATGCATGAGAAAGAGGGCGGGGCATGAAAGGAAGCCTACAGTATGACGTTTTATTTACTCTAAATGTATGTGAACAGCTAAGGCGTGTTTAGTGTCTGATGTTTTTCTTTCCAGCTGGATAGGAGCGATGAGACGAACGTAGCTTACAAATAATGGACGTCGATCTTTCCTGTCAGGACGGGCCCAGATCTGCTGCTTAAATTCGTGAAATACCAAGCAGAACGTATATTGGGACCTGTGGAAAACGTTCCAGACTGAAAAGCAAAGCCGTTATTTCGTTATTTATAGCGTTGCTCTGGCATCAGGAGAGGAGTGCTTTATAAAGAGTGAATGCAGTATTCCACTGCATGGCATTTCACCTTCATCAGTGTGTTGCATCCGTGTTACACTGAAACGCAATCACGCCTTTTATAGGGTTGGGTGGGGTTTTTTTTTTAATCAGCTGCTTGTTTGATAACGACTGTGAATTCAGCAGGAATGAATAATGTCCATCATCAAAATTATTTAGAAAAATACTAAAAATATTCACACCCCACTCTCTTAGAAATAGGGCTATACTAGGAGTCCGTTTCTGTCCCCCAAGGTACAGTCTACACTAATGTACCCCCAAGGGCTCATAACACTGGTCTACAGTCAAAATGCTTCCGAAATAATTACAGTCGAACTTTACTAATTCTGAGTCGCTGAGAACGAAAATCAAACTTTAAAATTGTTCATTGACTCTAGTTTTCCAGATTGGCTCTATGAATAAATCTATGATTGGGTTTGGATAGGACTTACTTTTTTGGCAAAACAATGAATGATGCAATCTGAAGCCGGTATTGCGTCATATATGATATTGTGTTATTCCTAGAAGTCACTGATGATGCAATCATAAGTCAACTTGCATCACTCTGCTGAACAAATTGCCCTAAATCAGCTCAAAAAAAAGAAAAATCATACAGTGCTATACACTCGAGATTAAGTCTTTGCTTGACAAGAGATGCTCCGTTTCATGAATACAAGAGACAAGCTGCCAAAAAGCACTG
>JAODTV010000019.1:371848-385587 GCA_025399955.1 Galeichthys feliceps
GTGCCCTTTTAGGCTGATTGAAGACCAGACGTGCGGCTGCATTCTGGATCATTTGCAGCGGTTTCACAGCACAGGCTGGAAGGCCAGTTAGGAGGGCATTGCAATAGTCGAGGCGAGAGATAACCATGGTCTGTACCAGGAGCTGAGTTGCAGATTTACTGCTCTGTGCTGCACCACACGACTGCGCTAACTGAGAACGTTCGTACACGAGGTGAGAACTTTCATACCTGACGTGAGATTTGATCGTAGCCTCTGCTCACGTCCACGTGATAAACGCAGAGGTCTGCGTGGAAATGACTGGACACCCAGTTTTCCGTCATCCCTTTGTTTTGTAAATGAGGGCCAATGTGTTTTATAAAACTAATAAAAGCTGCTAAAGGTGCCATTAATTATGAGCCAGTGAAGGTCATGTAAGATTAAAGTGAACTGCTGAACGTAAATTATATGAAAGAGATAAAAGAAGTCAGAGCTTTAAAAAAAAAAAAGTCCAAATAATGACAATCACTCTGACTGGACACACACACACACACACACACACACACACACACACACACACACACACACACACACACATACACACGTCAATATTCAGCGAAACAGTTATAAAACAGTCTTCTGCTGAAGATTAATGTGTATTGTTTTCACAGTATGGCGTGTTAAAGGCTGGAACGACACTTCATTATGACATCATACCGCGATCAGGACATCTGAAAGAATGATATCATTAATTAATTAATCAATCACTTACGGCGATATAAACTACTGGACTGGACGATTATTGCATCAGGAATTTATCACTTCATTACTGTTAGCTTGTGTTATTAACGATCACAGATTATTTAAAGAAATAGACGTTATTGTTATTTAGAGTTAACTGGTGATTGAAATCGGTTCGTTATTAAAAATTTCTCATAAAAATATTCAAAATATTTATCATTTTTAAAAGTAAAGAACGTTGAGATTTTAAACTCAGAATAAAGGATGCTAATAATAATATAAATGAGACATCCGACAGTTTTCTTTTAAAGTACCCCAACAGATATGGAGATATTATTTGGCGGTACGCGACCGTTAGCTTGGTGCTAACATGAGACAGAACGCAGCAGGTGAGCTCGCGGTGATTAGCATCACAGAACCGGATGGGATGAGAAATAAAATCTCTTTATAAAGTCAACAAAAAGGTTTTAAATTAAATGGAGTGGAATAATAAAAAGCTGTTAGAGAAATGGGCTCCGTGTTATTTACACTCCCGCTGTTCTTGGTGGATTAACGCGATGTCGTGTTCTAGAATGTTACTGACGCTCAGGAGCGCGCTCGACACAACCAGCCACACCGCTCACCCTCAGCGTTACAGCTGCACGCTGTGTTTGTGTTTTCGCTCGTGCTCTCACCCGCTTCGATGGAGTTTTTGGGCTCGGTGGCTCCATCTGTCCCTCTGATCCTCTCAGCTTAGGAAACGCCCAGTTTGCAGTGGGCGGGGCTTGAAAATGAGCTCCATAGACATCAATGTCTGTAAAGAAAGAGTTTCAAATAAAGATGAAATATCAGTGGTTGGTCGGTGAGTTATATCTTTTACCCCACCTCGGTGTGTGGGGTCGATGTGGATGGGGTTGAGCAGAGAGGGTTAAGGGCCTCACCTAGGGGCCTAATAGTGGCATCCTGGTGGTGCTGGGACTCGAACCCCTGATTAGCACCCCAGAGCCTTTACCTTTAAGCCACCACGCCCCCAAAGTGAATCTCTTTTGCAAAAATGTATTGTTTTTCTCCTCATGAAAGCGAGGAGAGATAAATATGTATAAATATTCAGATTTGTCGAAGAGGCCTGAACTGATTTATTGGAGCTGTGATGAGTTTCCTGTTTCAGTGAATGTGTTGTGTAAAAAAAAAAATCTCACACACCTTCGTGGATGGTGCTGGACAAACGTACACTTGTTCCCTTGGCCTCTAGTGGAGAAGTGTAGAGTACAGAAGTGTTCACTTCGTCTAAAGATGCGAGTCCTCCCTCCAGGGTTTGTGTTTTCCAAGGCTTCATCGCCACTTGGTGAGAAACAGACGAGTTTTGGAGTTTAGGGTTCAGTTTTCCAGCAGCGTTGTTGGCGTAGTCGGGAAGTGGGAACGTCCCAATCCCACTGTCCAGAGTGCGCATGGAGCCTGAGAGAGAGACATATGGACATAATATAGTTTTTATTTATCATTTTCTTTCCTTATTTATTGTGTTTTTTTATATTTTACTTTGTATTTAGTCTTTTTAAGCTGTAAAATGTTAGTCGTAAATCATTACAAGTTAATATTTATAAATATGATTCTTAAAAAATAATTAAAAAAAATTAAAATCTAAACAATTATACTTTTCCAATTCAGGAGATTCATCTAACGCTTATCACAGTTTCATCATTTGCACGATATAATTTTAAAAACGTGTTCCACTTTCATCTGTTCCTGTTCTTGAAAAAACAAATTGCAATTTTATTTTTATAGTCGTGTTCTGAATAATATTAAACAGAATTTTTTACTGTTGCTTAGCAGCGTGCTGAATGTTACAGGTATAACCGAAACAGTTGTTCATGCTTGTTGTCATGGTTACAGCTCAGTCCGGTAACAGGCGCGTTGTTTTAGAAGTGTGCTGCAAATGCTGCAAACCTGCGGGCCAATCAGAAGCTGGGATTTCCCTGCCCGTGGTGTAAAATGATCTGAATATCAGAATATTTAATCGAAGTGGTTATGAACACACACAGGACGTTCCTGTAAGATCCGGAGTGGTACACTAGTGTTCGTGTTGTATCTGAAGCAGGAACCGTCGTGGTTCTGCTCACACTGCAGCTCTTTAATAAACGACCTGCACTTTAGCTCCAACACTTATTGGCCTTGTGCACATATTGGCCTCCTGAGGTGAGCATTAAGTGACATAAAACAAAATTAAGTGACAAAACCAGCGTAGTGTCGCTCACAGCCCGAGGGGAAAAGATCCATCAGACCGAGAGCCAATTACAATTTGTGTCAGAATCTCAAGATGAATGTTGAGGTAAAGGTTATAGTTCTGTCATCCTGCAGCCGCGGTCCAGTGTGGCTCAGGCTGCGTCCCAATCGCCGGCGTTCCATACGAGAACCGTGTTCAGGGTTCGTTCTGTTCGGAAAACAACGTGAACTGGGACAGTGAACATGTGTGTGTTTATACCAGCGGAAAGCTACATATTAGCATGTTAGCTTTTTAGTGGTTATGTGTTAGCGCTATACATAAATGAGCAAACTCTGTTGTAGCAGTGCATTATGGGAAATATATACAATAAGAATTACGTATATTAACCAATCAAACTTCTCCTTAGAACAGTGTGTGTGTGTGTTTTGCAGTTTGGGACAGAACTGTAAAATGGTTCTAGTAAGTAATGGATGCTAGTAATCGGACGAAACGTCCAGTAAAAACCCGAATCGAGGATTTGGAAATCTGTTCTCACATTTAAAGTGTTGTGAGCTGATGGACTCGGCCAGGCTCTCGTCAGACGTCACGGCATCGCCTCGGCTCAGTTCTGAACACTGAGAGAGAGAGAGAGAGAGAGAGAGAGAGAGAGAGAGAGGTGGAGAATGAGGTGGAAACAAAGAATATTTCAACATCTCCTTCAAGACACACGAACCACGATGGCCATGTGACATTAACAACTTTCATGACACCACACACAGTTTTATTCCACTCCACTGTACTCAGAACCCGGGAAAAGACGATGCCTGATACAAAAAATGTGCAAAGGATCCGACGCCCAAATCACAAATCCCAGTCAGAACCTCAGAAATTCAGGCTCCACTTTTGCAGCTCACTCACTTTTTGCTTCAATTTTTACTTCATAAATTCAGATTTGTAACTTAATTCCGGTGATGTAGGAGTTAACTGTACCAGACAGAGGAGTGTTTCTGTATGCGCTAGCTGATTAGCCCTCTCGCTAACCCTAACCCTAACCCTGTGGGAGAATTTCATAAAGACAAAATGCAGGTCTGCGTGATTCTTTATGAAATGTGGATTTTTCACCATTGAAATATTCGGTGTATAATATTACACAATTGTTTAATACAAATCTATTCCTTCTGACTCAAACTGCATGTATTTGGGTCATTTTAATATTCAGTCGCATCTTTTTCTTCTGTAGAACCGCAAGCTTCAGGCGCTCTGTCTGTGTCATGTGGTACGACATCTCTGTGCTGATTGGTCGCCGTGAATCAGGAGGAACAGCTGCACTCTGATTTATTCAGTGATCGGACGGAGCTGCAGAATTCAGTTCGCTGTGTGCTGAATTGTTTTTCTGAACGAGAAGTACTGAATAAAATGTAGCTCAGAAGTCCAAAGTAGCAACTAATCCCAGAAATATCCGACTAGTTCACTCTGATCACCGTGTCTACGCTGTAAATGGGGTCAGAAGTTTGGCGTAACTCTAATACGCTCCTTTGTTAGCGTGTTTCCAGTAAACTCCAGCTGTTACACTAATATGTCTGTTAGTGTTTTTACTGTCACTCAGATGTTTAATATGATGGAGGTCTCTCAGGAAGTTAGCAGAAATTAAACGACTTGACAGCCACACATTGTTCATGACACCATGTGTTCAACTGCATCAATAATTATAGTGACTCACAGCAAACAACATTCACAATGTCAGTCAACTCCCAAACGCAGTTTCCCAAACAGGCTTATGAGAGTGCAATAACACGATTTACACCCAAAGCAGTCTCAGTTCATTAGTGCAGCCATCCGTCTGCACTTTCATATAAAACCCAAACACACCAGCGAGTAATAAACATTCAGGCGAAAGTAGCAGGCAGAAGACAGACAGCATCTCGCACCGTCTCAAGGTCAGGTTCCATGGCCATCCACATAATAGAGTTCTCAATGCAACCACAGATTGGACCTGTCACTTCAAATTAACACTCAGTTTTTAAAAAAAAATCTGAAAGACTTTAGAGCAAACTACAAGTTACAGCATAGTATCAGATGAAGTGACTTTAAAATTACAGTCTATAAAGAATAAATAAGAGCGCGAGAGGATCAGGGGATTTAGTCGTGTGAACCTTGTTGCTTCTCTCAGGCTCTAATTGACGAGATGAACACAGGGCTAACACTATTTTATATGTTTTAACAAGCTGCAGAACAGTACAGCTAAGTGTAGCTTAAGAATAGCTAATCGTGGGGCTCTCGAGTGGCGCATCAACAAGGTGCGCCGCTATCACCCTGGTGATCCGAGTTCAAATCCGGGGTGATGCATGCAGCCATCCCAAGCCGGGAGTCATGGGAGCTGATTGGCTGAGCTCTCATAGGGAGGGAGGGAGGGAGGGAGCTGATTGGCTGAGCTCTCATAGGGAGGGAGGGAGGGAGCTGATTGGCTGAGCTCTCATAGGACATATGCTTGCTTCCCTGTCACTAAAGCGATCGCTGGTCAATCATGGGCGTCTGTGAGCTCATGTGTACAAGGGGGCAGATAGCACTTTCCTCCGAGTGTGTTAGAACATGCATGCGCCGCAGTTCGAAAAGAGGCGGGCGGCTAGTATCGTGTGTCACGGAGGAGGCACGTGCATGCTTTTGCCCCTCCTTGGCTGGTGGTGATCTGGTGATAGGGAGCTGTATTTGACGGGTGGGAATTGGATACGACTAAAAATCAGGGGAGAAAATCAGGGGAAAAAATCCAAAAAAAAAAAAAAAAGAATAGCTAATCGTTTGAGTAACTCCATCCTCTAGGGGGCACTAAGGAGATCCCCGAAAACTGTTAATTTGCAGTAAACCATGGGCTCTGTGCTTGTGGGCTCTGTGACTGTTGTACTACTTTGGGATCAACGGCTTCGGATACAGAAACAGAATCGTTCTGAATTCTGGCAGCAATGTAAAATATGAATATCATTATTGTGATTTTTATAGTGCACACGTTGTTTTGGTCTCTTGGACAGAGTTTAAAGCAGCTCACACTCTGGACAAACGTACAGTCTGGAAAATACGGTACTTTGTGTATCTCCTCCTGATTGGAATTACAGTTACAATCCTCATTCAGTGTCAATCAGTATTTACTTTGATCTCCTCCCCGCTCCTGGTCTGACGGACAGAGCTTTGCTGATGGCCGAAAACAGGACGTGACCTTTTCGAGTCGAAGGAAAGACGTCTGTGCATGATGCCAAAACTGGACGCTCCTCTGTCATCCACCCTGTGAGGAAATACAGCATGCGAATTTAATTTAATAACAATCGTATATCAGTAAATCTCCATTAATCAGGAATGATGGTGATTAAAGCACAGAGAAGTTTAAAACCCAGTCAATAACATCAGGAGTTCGTTATTAATCGTTAATGTCCTGGAGGCAGGTGCCAATATTCAATTAGTGCATTATGAAATATAATAATTGGCAAATGTTTTAGCAAGATTTCCAAAACGATCACAGTATTTATAAAAGCTCATCATGTGAACATAATTTTGCGATTGCTTTTTTCAGAGAGCATGCAGTTCTCCTTCGAACGAAGCCATAGTAAATACTGGGACAGGTTTATTTGGATTGTTAAAGAATTGAAGAGAAGATCATGTAACCCTGCAGCACCTGTCTCAGCACCTGTCTATTTTCTCTTTTTCACCTCGTTACCTGTTCAGCAGTTGTTGCATGAAGCTGTCACCCGTCACTCCTGCGTACATCAGCGATAATTGACCTTGTGTTTGGTCCATGATAACTTCACACGAGCGTCCTCTCGCTGAACGATCAAGCGGAATTCCGACTCCTTTCACATACACCCTTTCATCCTCCAAAGCCTTTCGTAAATCCTCGGCCTTTTCCATGAGCTTTGAGATATTTAAACTTTCTGCTACCTTCCTGGACCCTCCTTTGGCCCCTGAGATGTCTTTGGTTCCTGAGGAAGTGGACGATGAAGACGCATTCGATTTGATTTTGGACATTTCTGGTTTGCGACTCAGGGCAGGAAGCTTGCTTTTCTTCAATCCAAACCAACTCGCAATCCCGTTGGATGCTCTCTGTTTTGTTTCCACAGCTTGTCCTCGATCTTGTTCCTGCAGTTTAAGCACATTTTCCTGGATTCCTCGCATGACCTTCTGCTCAATGGAGGACTGTGGGACAGAAAGTCTCTTGTCCTGAGCAGACTTGGCCGAGTCGAGTGCAGATTTTGATGGAAGGGGAGGTGGGAACGTGTCTACATGTGTAAAAGTCTTTTTCTTCCCAGCTGTGAGTTTGGGTGACTGATGCTTCTGAAGGTTCAGATGCTCTTCCTGAACTGGTTTCATTCCTCGAGGATAAGAAGAAGCATTTCCAGCCTTGGACGGAGACTTGGCTTGTCCTCTGGTTGGGCTGCTTTGGGGACTTGGTACTGTTTTGTTCAGGGGATTGGAACACTTCCCATAGCTTCGCATTACTACAAGGGTTTCACATGAGGTTGTTGATGGCTTTCCAGCTCTGGTCTTTTGACTGTCTGGCTTTGTGGTGTACTTCCTGTCTGCTGCTGCTGATGATGACGATGCATGTATCTTAGCATAATTGCCAAAGCTATTTTTAGGATAGGATTTTCCTTCGAGTGAACCGGTGTGTTTTCGCTGTTCCAATGTGATTCTCTCGATTTGTCTTCCTGCTGTTTTGCTTCGTTCTCCTTTCCCAGTGGATGCAGCAGGTCTGCTAACATTACTTTGTGCTCCCCTTTTTACTCCTGGGTGATGCATATCTTCTACATTCTGCAGTCTTCCAAGAACCACCAAACGATCTTTGAACGGGTGATAACTCGCCTCACTGTAGCTGCTTATGATTTCTCTCCTGTCTTGCACTGATGGCTGTCTGTCTCTTCTTTTAACCACGACCTGAGACGCGCTCGAAGAGCTGCCCTTTGGAGATGCTCCTGGAGGTCCTCTTTCATGATATCCATCTTTCATGCTGGGGTAGCTCATCCTCTGGGCTTTATCTGCAGAAGATGACGAGTTTGGAAGACTGAAATGGTGCTCAGGTTTTTGCCAAACTGGACTTTCTGTGTCTGTGTCCTGATCTGATGAGGAGGAAGAAGAGTCACTTGTGCTCGTTGATGAATCTGAGGAAAGTGGATTAAGGACCTTTTCATCTCTCCAGTTCATTTTTTGCTTTTCAGAAAGTTCTGTGGTGTCTTTGGTAGGTGTGGTGGAATTGGAAGTGGAAGGACTAACAACATTTTCATAGTGAGGTACCTGAGCACCTGCTTTAGAAACCTTGCTCGGTTTAGGGGCAGAGTGGCTACTAAACCCTGGATCTTTTATAGGAAGGGATGATGTTTCCTCAGGATTTGGTGGAGATGTTGGAGCTGAATGGGTGCCAGGGTGCAAATCTGTTTTAGAGCAGGAAGTTCGTTCTGTTGTGGTGGCCTTCCGTGTCTGCATTTCATAGTTATTCCTGCATGGGATTTTTGACTTTCGTGTCAGCTGAGGACTCAAGCGAAATGCATTGTTCTCAGATGCTGAAGGTATCTTGAGCAACTTCAGGAGCGTTGATGTTGAAGGTTTGGAAGCTGGACTTTGCGTAGAATTTTTTTCTGCCACCTGCTGCTGTGAAAATGCTGAAGTACTTCTCTCAGGCAATGAGGCTGAAGAATACAATCCAACGGAGGGCTTCTTGGAGACTGTAGTTTCTTTAGAGGTTGAGAAGTCTCCATTGCAGAGTTCAGAATCTTGTTTCTCAGATGGTGTGGCAACTTTGAGAGACTCCTTCATTTTTGCCCCTTTTGGTGATGGAGTAGTTTCAGATTTGTTATCGTGGAGATATTTAGTGGTACCTTTTGACTTTGTAGGTGATATCTTGCTTGATTGTCTTTTTTTACAGTCTTTCTTTGAATCTTCTGAACTCGCCTGATTGGTTTTGTCCATACTTGGAGTTTTTTCAGTGCTCTGTCCTGAAGCACCACGTTCTTCTGACCACATTTGTCCTTTTGTCTCTTCTTTACCAGAACCTGATGGCACACTGAGTCCTTGATTACCTTTAAGCAACTCCAAGCTTGATCTCTGTTGGAGGATAAGACAAGATGGACAACCTCCAAAGTTTAAAGACGCATGACTATCTTGTTGTCCATCACCATTACCATGAGTGTGTTCGTGAAGATCTGAATCTGAACTGGACTGTCTACACTGGTGTTGATGTGGATTCGGGTTCACCATGCTCGTCACCTCGGCTGGAAAAAGCGACTGTGTGTGACGATGATGATGATGATGATGATAGCAAGCAGATGGATGAAACTTCAGGGGATCTGATTCCTCCAGCTTACGAAGAACCTCCAGGATGTGTGCTTTTTTCTTGAGGAATGGAGACATGGCCTCCATGGATGATGAAGCAGCTTCAGTTGAGCTTTCTGTGATGTTTTGTGCACATTCATCATTGTCCTAAAGGAAAAAATAAACAAATCTTTTGCGTTTTTGCTGTTACTAATTTGCCATAAAGTAGCATTATTGTAAACATGCTAACCCAAAATAAACAGGCTATCCACAAACGAGCATTTTAATTAGAATAAATAAGCATTCTAGCAAACAAATAAGAGTTGGAGTAAATAACGCTAAAATCACATGTAGTTTAATGTAATTTATTATCCTTCACTGTTAAAATGAATCATTATTTTGCTCGGGCTGCATGGTGGTGTAGTGGTTATCTGACGGGAGTCTTCCTGTGTGGAGTTTGCATGTTCCCTCCTCGTGTCTGTGTGGGTTTCTTCCGGGGTCTTCGGTTTCCTCCCTCAGTCCAAAAACATATGGATTTGGTCAACTGACTAAATTTCCCATCAGTGTGAGTGTGAGTGGCTGTGTCTCTCTGTTTTAGCCCCATGATAGACTGGAGGCCTGTCCAGGGTGAACCCCGCCTCGTGCCCAATGTCAGCTGGGTTTGGCTTCAGCTCACCCGCAACCCACAGTGGATAAGCGGAATAGAAAAAGAATGAATGAATGATTTTGCTCACTCAGAGGGGAATAGTCATTTTAAAGCACTGATAAAAGCGATAAAGTCACTTGTAGTGTGTTTAATCTAGAATCTCTCAGCGTTCTGGTTTAGAAAATCACCACGTCTCTCTTTGAGAACGAATAAACGAGGACTTTGTAGAAGAAGAACACAAAGAGAGTGACTTCAGTCTCACATGAGTGGCCTTGACGGAGCCACCAGCTTTATCTTTAATTAAAGAAGCAATTAATTTTCTAATCGTTTGGAGAAAACGTGTCGTTCGCGCACCACTCTCGTCCAGACGGACCGAGACAATCTGCACAACACACTCATGTACTGTCAGCGCAACCCGAGGGGAATTTCTACATCTGCAATCCACGAGAGGAAACGGGAATGAGTCGCATTTCAACAACACTGAACAGCTTAATCACTGAGATTAAGCATGAATTAAAAAATACATTAATAACAATAATTAGCATGTTTACTATGATGCTAGTTTGTAGATTAGCGTGTTTATTATTATGCTAGTTTGTGAATTGGCATGTTTACTCATTATAGTTTGTGGATTAGCGTGTTTACTATTATGCTAGTTTGCAGATTAGCATATGTACTATTCTGCTAGTTTGGGGATTAGCATGTTTATTATGCTAGTTTGTAGTTTTACATGTTTACTATTATGCTAACTAGTGTGTGTGTACTATGATACTGGTTTTTAGATTAGCGTTTTTATTAGCAATAAAAAGGCAGAGTTTTGTAAGTTTTTATTACAACTAGAATTCTTTTTATTGATTTTAAATGAATTTTATTGGTTTAATGGAACTTTTAACATTTAAACAAATTATAAATCTGTCTCATGTAGAAATGATGATCAGTAATGATGGCTTTCCGCACTTTTCCATCTGTGTTCATCTCTGTGCCTGTCTGTGTGTTTATCTCTGTGTCTGTCTGTGTGTTTATCTCTGTGTCTGTCTCTGTGTCTGTCTGTGTTTATCTCTGTGTCTGTCTGTGTCTGTCTCTGTGTTTATCTCTGTGTCTGTCTGTGTTTATCTCTGTCTGTCTGTGTTTATCTCTGTGTCTGTCTCTGTGTTTATCTCTGTGTCCGTCTCTGTGTTCATCTCTGTGTTCATCTCCGTGTCTGTCTCTGTGTCTGTCTCTGTGTTTATCTCTGTGTCTGTCTCTGTGTTTATCTCTGTGTTCATCTCCGTGTCTGTCTCTGTGTTCGTCTCTGTGTCTGTCTATGTGTTTATCTCTGTGTCTGTCTCTGTGTTTATCTCTGTGTCTGTCTCTGTGTTTATCTCTGTGTCTGTCTCTGTATTTATCTCTGTGTTTATCTCTGTGTCTGTCGCTGTATTTATCTCTGTGTTTATCTCTGTGTCTGTCTCTGTGTTCGTCTCTGTGTCTGTCTCTGTGTTTATCTCTGTGTTTATCTCTGTGTCTGTCTCCGTGTTCGTCTCTGTGTTTATCTCTGTGTTTATCTCTGTGTTCATCTCTGTGTTTATCTCTGTATTCATCTCCGTGTCTGTCTCTGTGTTCATCTCTGTGTTTATCTCTGTATTCATCTCCGTGTCTGTCTCGGTGTTTATCTCTGTGTCTGTCTCTATGTTCATCTCTGTGTTCATCTCGGTGTTTATCTCTGTCTCTGTCTCTGTGCGCACATATAATCTGATTCTGATCCGATTTGGGCAGAAAGGTGAACATCTGAATTGCGCTATGTCCGGGGTTTAACATGATCACACGGAAACAAATTCAGTTATGATGTTCGAGATAATTGTGAGATTTTTCATGCGACTGCAATAAAAACGAGAGTTTATTGTGATAATGGAGAGAAAATGCTGAGTGTAAAGATCATAAACACGAGAAAGTGAAAAAAATTAAGCTGTCTTAAGAGAAAGAGATAAAAGGAAGCAGGCAAGGTCTGTGTGTGTGTGTGTGTGTGTGTGTGTGTGTGTGTGTGTGTGTGTGTGTAGGGGAACAAAAGAAATCTATAATCAATTTTACACCTCTCACACACACCTCAACAAAGCAATTCGAGGAGAAATGACTCTGTGTGTGTGTGTGTGTGTGTTTCCTCCTCAGACAGGGAAATAAAGGCGGTCTCACTGCAGGTGATACTGAAGTGAAGTGCAGTTTCCACACAGAAAGGGAATGAGTTTGTAAAAAAAAAAAAAAAAGGACAGCAATTAAAAATACGAGTGTTTTCATGTCAGTGTTGAATCTTAAATCACGGTTCACGCTCCAGAGGAAGAGATCTGTCGCACTATTGATTAGAACACTGCAGTAAGGAGCTCGGGTTCTCTCTCTGAGGCTGGAACACTTAACCAGACCATTTCTTTAGATTTTATCGCAGTAGACTGAGGCGTTTATTCTGAACTCCTGCTTTATTGTGTGTTCGTGTCAGTGATGATGGAGAGAAACCCAGAACCATAGCAGAACCGTAACGCCAGAGAGCCGACTCACGGCACGTAGGAGGGAAATGAGAAACTGGGAGAATGAGAAAACCACCAGCTTTCCAAGAATTACAACATACATCATGTTCTTCTGCACAAATTCAGTTCTTACATGACCGTGTGAGAGTCAGAAACTTGAGCCCAAAAGTTACAACAGTGTTTCTGAGGAAAGTTCCTGGTGTTCAGAGTCGGTTACTTTATGCTTTATGTGGATTTTCTGAGTTACACATTCAGATTATTAAAATCACCTGCGTGGAGTTCACGCCTCCCACGGTAACAGATTTGTCTTGAATAGAAACAGATTCCACTTGCATCTAGAACGCCACCTTTAATCTCACACACTCACCTTTAATCCTGAAAAAAAATCAATGAAAGAAAATGCATTGTTTTCCCAATTCAGTCAGTTCCCAACTCAATCCCCGCCCACCCGTCAGCTCCCCCGTATCGTACGACGGATCGGGTGAAGGCTCACGCACGCTTCCTCTGATACACGTGAGCTTCTGTCTTCTGTCACATCTTTTCAAGATGCTGCTCAGGCTACCACAGCGCGGCGTTTGACTCGGAGGAAAGTGCTATCTACCCTCTTCCACATACATGAGCTCACATACACATGATTGGCTAATGGAATATTTGACAGAAAGATCCCACCTGAGATTTCAAAGCAATCTGTTATTTCTCTTTTACTGTTTTTATTTTCCACTAAAAGGAACGTTCACACCAAATTTCAGACCTGAAATCATAATCCGGTCAGTAAAGGAGTTACAGTGTTGTTTTTTTTAACCTGTCCTTTCGTAACTATCGCATAGAAGAATTCATGCTGTTGTTTGTTTCATTTCACCACAGAGAACGTTTAGATCACATATTTCTCTTCTGGAATGATGTGTCTGTTCTTTGAACTGATTGTTCCTTCATTGGACAGAATATTTAACTCATTTTGAGAAAAGTTAATGCAGATTACGCACTTGGAACTGCTGGGATGAAGGTCACATGATCTCTAGTGCATGCACTTTTCTACGATCACTTCTGAATGAGAATAATTAATGTGAGCGTTCCTCCTCTGTTGTGGACAGAATTAACATTCGCCTTACACTGGGGTTCCTTAAACCTGGATTAACTGATAATCCAGAATCATTTCCCGATCCTAGCAACGAGGTGGTTATGAGTTACATTTCCTGTGTAATTCAGGGTCCATCTATTTGATGAACGGTGAGGGTCGTCGCTAACATTATGCAGGTGTCAGTCATGCACGCTTGGAGCGTGCACCTGCAAGCGCACCCCCAGCGGCGCGCGCCGGTATTTCACCCCGACACGCGCACAGAAAATGAGGCACGTCTGCAGCCGAGTGAATGAACTAATGAACAGGCTTCTTAAGCACACCGCAGACGCTGCCTCAAAC
>JAODTV010000019.1:1040303-1051807 GCA_025399955.1 Galeichthys feliceps
TTTGGAATAAGGCTGTAACATAACAAAATGTGGAAAAAGTGAAGCACTGTGAATACTTTCCGGATGCACTGTAGATGAACATAAGCTGCTTTGGGTATCAGGCATGGTGGCCAAGTAGGATGGTGTCAATCTCCTAAACTGAAGATCATGGGTTCAATCCCCATTTATGCCTTGTAAAAGTCAAGGAATGTACCGTAAAGTTCATCATCATCTAGCCATTCTGGTACAAGTAACATTTATTGGAGATGCCATTGCCTAATGGTTAGAGACACAGCTTTGGGAACAAAAGGTTGCTTATTTGATTCCCTGGACCAGCAGGAATGGCTGAAGTGCCCTTGAGCAAGTCACCTAACCCCAGTCTGCTCTGGGTATGTTGTACGTCGCTCTGGATAAGAGCATCTGTTAAATACCATTAATGTAAAGTATTTTACAATCTAAATAGACGACATCCACTGTTAAATAGTGAAAAGTACATAAGCCTGGTAACCATGGTATTTTGGTACAGTTAGATAATAAGGTTTAGTGAATAAATTGTTATTGGAGTGTATATAAGGAGCAGTTATTAAGGAAATGAGCAGTTATGCTACCTACTGGGCATCGACCCTCCGCCCTCAGCACAAAAAAACCTACTCATCCTCGAATGAAGGGCTCATTTATTAGTGCTAAGCGTCTCAATGACAGTCTAAATGGTGAAGATGTCCATGTCACCCAGCTGGCTGTCTCCGCGGTAACAGGCCCCCAAGAGGAGCGCTCGGGTCACTCGTGTCTTTGCCGTTATCATTAAGCACCATTGATTTAATGAATACATCATTTACGGGTGCTTGGACCTTCATGGCCTGCTGCCTCATTATGTGCAAAGCAAAACTAATATGGAGAGCAACCTCAAGCTCACCTCCAGAGACACTCTTCTTTTTTTCCCCCAGCCGTCATTCCATTCTATCATGATGAGTTCAGTACAGGAGAGAACACATTGTCTGTCTTGCTCTAGCTCAGGTCTAAATGGGGGGAGTAGATGATCAAATTAGAAAGCACCCGTCCAATAACTAGCTCTCAGAAGTGGGTGGCTGTGTGCTGTGGTACAAATACAGAGTCCAGAAGCTTGAGTCCAATACTGCGAAGTAATGCAGTCATTTATTGATAATTCATATAATTTTGTCTACTTTTCTGAAAAAAAAAAGACTCCTCAGTGGTTCTCTGAAAGGTAAAGCCACTCTAATATGGTTCGAAGGCAAAGTCAAACTTTTTGTCATCAGCAATGTTTTTAACTGTAAAATAAATTCCACAG
The DNA here is from genome assembly GCA_025399955.1 of Galeichthys feliceps. Taxonomy (NCBI): domain Eukaryota; kingdom Metazoa; phylum Chordata; class Actinopteri; order Siluriformes; family Ariidae; genus Galeichthys; species Galeichthys feliceps. Next base: position 1,041,589 of record JAODTV010000019.1, read on the forward strand.
ACCTCACTGTCAGGAATAGGGGTACAGGAGGAGTCCATTTCTGTCCCCCAAGGTACAATCTACACCAATGTACCCCCTAGGGCTCATTATTGGACCTCAAGGTAACTATGTGTACCTTTTTAGGGTCAAAAAGGTACATACAGTATATGTTCCCAATCAGTATATAAAGGGTACAAATAAGCACCTTAGAGGGTACTGCCTCAGTGACAAGCCATTATACCCCTAAAGGTACAGTGACGTACTTTGTTTTCTGAGAGTGTAGCAGCTGCAGTATAATCAGTCTCTCTCTCTCTCTCTCTCTCTCTCTCTCTCTCAGAGACTCCTTCCATACATGATAAATAAATGTCTTCTTCCAGAAAATTTCACCAAATAATTCAATAGCTACATGTTTTTCTTTGTTGAATAAAAACAACAATTTTTAATCCGTTTATTGTTTGTGAAGATTATGTGGAGTGTCCACTATACACATCCCTGTGAATGAGTTGTTACTATAAAAATGACAACATATTAGAATGAGCAGATTAACACAAACCTGCAGTTAGAGCTGCTGTTAGAGAAAATGAATCAACACCGTCTGACCAATTACAATGGAGAATTCAACAGTGCTGTGGTGTAAGTAAAGATTAAAATACAATAGCACATCTGGTCTTTGGAAAATAATCCACACCAGGGTGGTGTGATGCGGTCTGACACTACATGGAATTACTGGAACCACCCAGAAGTGGATTGTTTTCCTATAACAGCAGCACCTGAAGTGTTTTATTCCTCTCATACTGCTGTGATTTGTCAGCGATTACATCTTTTAATTTATTATTGAACAACACATCATTATTTATAGTTACATTAAATGTTGTTGATCGTCCATGAGACAAGTTAGTTTCTGTCATCACTTACATTATAACAACAAACAGCGACTCCCTTTTCTGGAAATGTCAAACAATTTACATTTGGACCTTTTTAAAATAATACATAAATGTCTGAAAACCTAAATTGTGGGGTTTTTTTTTTAACATAAAATAAACAAATAAACGGCGAGCTAATAAAGTGAACAAAGAAACAAACAAACGTAGATATTTCTATTAAAATGATGCCCAAAATTAATGAGATGAAGGAATGTAGATTACAGAGAATTAAATAAACCTGATAGATAGATAGATAGATAGATAGATAGATAGATAGATAGATAGAGAGATAGATAGATAGATAAATAGATAGATAGATAGATAGATATTTCTATTAAAACTGTGCCCAAGGCCAATGAGACTAATAAGTGTAGATGACAGAGAATTACCTCAGCCTGAAAGAAAGAAAGAAAGAAAGAAAGAAAGAAAGAAAGAAAAAGATAGATAGATAGATAGATAGATAGACAGACAGACAGACATTTCTATTAAAATGTGCCCAAGGCCAATGAGACGAATGAGTTTAGATTACAGAGAATTACCTCAGATAGATAGATAGATAGATAGATAGATAGATAGATAGATAGATAGATAGATAGATAGATAGATAGATAGATAAATAAAGTGGCTTGTTTGTTCGTCTGTTAAGAATGGTTTTGAGATGTTTGAGAAGTTTTGATGTTGTCTGGTGAGACGCTCGAGCTCGTGTGTCATAATGGAACTCAACTGCACGGTTTCTGCCATTTTATTCATTTCACTAAACTGAAACAGACCTAAAAAATATCTTAATCAATAAAAAGTTCATTTGTAAAACATACGAATAAACAAAATGTGCAAAAGAGGAAAGATGTTAAATATTATTCATTCATTCTTTCTTTCTTTCTTTCTTTCTTTCTTTCTTTCTTAACTTAATTTTCTTCTAGTGTGCCTATCGGCTTGTGAGCGATGATGTGGAAGATGAAGATAAAGATAAAAGTGTGAGATTCACTGAAAGTGTCGAAGGGCTCCTTGTTGGGAACACATGAAAGCCTGAGACTTTTTGTACTTGTGTTCATAAAAAAAATAAAATGATCAAATTATCATCAAATCATTAGAACTTGTTCAAAAGCTGTGTGGAAATCCTGGTGCACACGAACACACTGAACAGCTTTACACTTCCAACTGACATCACAATACAACTGGACTTTCCAAATAGTTTAGATTTTCTTAAATTAACCTTAATTCACTCTGCGAGCTCTTCAGCACTGGAGCGAACTGGAGAGAGGCCCAGCTTAGAGTCTTTATTTTTAAGATAAGTGCCTCATGTCATATGTTTACAGATATTCGGTACACTCTCCGCGCGCGCATGTGTGTGTGTGTGTGTGTGTGTGTGTGTGTTTTGTTATAACTGTAAAACGTACACTACTATCCAAAGTTTGAATGAACGTAAATGAAGCGGAAACAACAGAAAAAGTTTTCACTGGAGACCGGAAGTAAAGTTTATCGTGATTATTAAGGCTCGTTTGCAAATTGGAACAGTTATTTATTGTTGGTGGATAGAGCAAACAACAACAACAACAACAACACGTTTTTAAAAAGCGATGTTTAAAAAATAAATTAAAACCAATTAAATATAAATAGATGAATTGTTAATGAAACAGAAGAGGAAAATAGATATGACATACCTAATATTATATTATAATTTATAATAGTATAACTAATACTAATATAATAATATTTTTATGAGTATATTAGGAAACTATAAAAAATACACAAATATTAATATTTTAATCTTTTTTATTCTCTTGCAAGCATTTCATTATTCAGCTGTAAGAGCACATACATTTTTAATATAAGATCATATTAAATCTAAAAAGTCTTTTTGTTTTCAGACTTTTACTCTTTCTTAAACTTAATATTTTTCCTTCTATAGCTGAGATACACTCTAGTGTTTTTTAAAATTGTATTTTGTTGTTGTTGTTGTTGATAATAATAATAATAATAATAATACTAATACTAATAATAATAATAATAATTATTATTATTATTATTATTAGTAGTAGTAGTAGTAGTAGTAGTAGTAGTAGTAACCATTAGCGAATTTACAATACAAAAATAACAATAACTGTGACTGGTACATATTGGCACTTGTTCTGTATTTAATTCTGAAATTTCTATACTACATTTCACAGGATTTCATAGTAAAATTATGCTTTCTTAAATTTTCAGAGATAAATGCAGTCTCCTTTCAGGAGTCCCGTCGCGCGCGCCATCGGTTATAACCTTGCACTTGAATGCTGTGTCATCTGTAAAAGTGTTCAGTTCTGGGAATTTAATTTAAAAACAAAAGGCGTCATAATCTGGATAAACTGAAGGATCCTGGTTCGGGAGCATTGCATCACTTCTCAATACTCGTCTGTCTCTCTCTCTCTCTTTGTCTGTCTGTCTGTCTGTCTACAATTTGCAAATCGCCGTTATTTAAAACTGCAGCTAATGTTAGCCGACTGCTATTATTAACTAATCTTCATTACTGGGGTTTAGTTTTCGTGTCCTGTTTTAAATAAATCACTGTACAAACTATAAACATGTCATTTAAAATGATATAATTACCATATCCTGAATATGTAATATGATTAAAGTGATTGTGTAGTTGTTATTGTTGTACAAATATAGTTAATGAAATATCAGGGGTTTTATTGTCTGCACTTTTCTTTCTTTTTCTTTTTTCTTTTTTCTTTTTTACTCTCACAATGGTCCTCGTTAGATTCGGGATTGTGGTTCGGAGAAGAAAGTCCTCGGTGACTTTAGTAGAATAGCATTAGCGTTCAAAAATGCTATGAGATGAATAATTTGAGAAAATCTGTCAGATAAACTCGCGAATCGCAGATACTGAGATTGGGTTTTTTTTCCAGTCCCCGGTGTTGCGGTCTGTCTCTGTGGGCGGGAACGTGTATAAATTGAAGGTCAAGTTAGTAAAGAGCCTTATATGGAATAATGTTTTGAGAAAAGCCTTTTGCCAAAAGAGTTCAAGCTCAACTTTTTCGATAAACCCATGCTGAGGTGTAAAGAAAGACCTGGAGCACCGATAAACGGTGGTTTTGCATTTCGGAAGGAAGGAATTGTTTTGTGATGAAAAATGAAGATGTCATGTATGTAAAGTGATCGAGAAGAGCAACTTCAAACGCAGAGATCTGAGAGAAACAGTAGCGCTGAGGAAATTAAACCCCATAAAGAGAGGGACTCAATTAGGCCCTAATGCTGTAGGAAACAAAACGCAAAACGGATATTCGGTAAGAAAATACAGATACTATTTCCTTTCTCGTAAATCTATTTTATATATCAGATACCACGAGGGGAAAAACACGCGCGCGCTCATAAACACACATACTTTGCGGCTTGTCTTTTTTTTTTCGACCCTAAATTTGTTACAGGTAACTTACAGCCTCCTCACAGGCAAAGTTCATTTATGAGTCACAGAGATGTGAACAAAGGCCCGTTCTTTTAGACTATTATTATTATTATTATTATTATTATTATTATTATTATTATTATTATTATTATTATTATTAAAACTTCTCTAAAGGCAAAAGAAAATGCCCTCTCCATTTTTTCATTCTATTATTCTAATCATATTGTGCACAAATTACAGTCTTCACTTTAAAATGAACATTTTAATGGACATTACTGGCCTCTTTAAGCAATACGTTTAAAAAAAAACACAAGCAACATATCTCTTTTTTATTATTATTTTAGTACTAATGTAATAATTAATTGAACCGAAATGTAGTAATATTTCTGATCATTAAATTTTTTTCAACATCACAAATACAGTTCATTAAAGGAGCGATTTTGTTTAGTTTATATTTCCGATTCACAAAGTAGCCTTTATACAGCCCTATTCATTTGAAAATGTAAATGTAAATGCATGATGGTTTATTATGGTATGCAATGTTGTGAGAAAGAAACCCTATAAAGCGCGTGTAGAGGATCGGAGACTCTTTACATTGTGTGAATTCAAGTCTTACAGAATTCTTACATCAAATATTTGGAGAACCTGACTCTCTATTCATCTGTATTTAATACAATAGGATAAATAGGCTATGCGTCGCGTGTGTGTGTGTGTGTGTCCGTCCGTGTCCAACTGTCTACCTACCTGTCTATCTGTCATATTGTTAAAAAGCGATATAACTCTATATAGATCATATAAATATAATCCAGTTCGAGTTACACCTTCATGGTAAGAATATAAAACAAACTCACGTTCTATATTCTATCTATCTTTATATAGGTAGATAGATAGATCTATCACACACACACACACACACACACACACACACACACACACACACACACACACACACACACACACACACACACACACACGGACCTGTGAAAAGTCACTAAACTCCGTTTATGTGGGATTAACAGTAAGATATTTATAGTTTTTTATCCGCTTAAGAGATTCGATATGACAAAAAAAACCATCTCAATCAGTAAAATGTGATTTTGTTTTTCTTTCCAGTGCCCACTTTTCTCCTTGTTTATGTATTTTAGATTCATTATTTGCTTGTAAGATTTCTCTATAAGGCCCCCACTTGGCTCTTTTGCTGGTGTTTTAGCCTTTTCACAGCTCATACAGGCGAGTTTAATAGCTTGGCTTACATCCAATTAAAATGATCTGAGCCATGAGGGGACAATAACACTGCTTAACACGCTCGCCACGTTTAAGGCTTGTTTCAGAGCCGATTTATGTGCGAATGAGGATTCTGACCACGATATCTTCACCGCTCCAAAGGTTTGATCTATTCACTCTCAATTATTTTATTTTAATCTTCTCACGGACCCAAAAATATATTTGGACAAAACCCTAACTGGATATTGCATGCATTTCGTAGAAACGCACAAGTCGCAAAATCTGCTTCCTAACATTCTTTTTTTCCCCCTGAAAAATAGAATTATTAATATGTTTGCAGCTTATATGTATTTTATTTTTTTATTTTTTTGCAATAACACCTTTAAAGTGGCCTTTATTTCCTCATGTACTTCACACGGCCTTTCAGTGAGCAAATCATTTGCATACTTATTGCAAAATAAACTTTATTTATTTCCATTTGCAAACGCTTTGTATTCAGACACTTAGAACCACACGGCTAACTTAAAGCTTAGAATAAGAGGACATTCTGAAACTGGAAAGGAAGAAAAAGAAAAAGAAGAAGAATAAGGCGCTGGTGCTTTTGTTTTGGTCATGCTTGTTTATTCAGTTTCAGTGTTGTATTAACACAGTATTGGTGCAGACATCAACTCATCTTTCACTCGCTGAAACTAAATCTATTTCACATCCCGACAGTCTGATGGTGTTGTTGCTGTCTTTTCTTTCGAACAACATTTAATCTGCCTCTATGAGTCATTTTACATTGGCTAGTTAATACATAATAAAAGAAAGAATAATGTTCCAAATAAAGCTTCAGTGATGTTTCTCACAATTCCTACATTCATAAATATCAACACAGTAAACGTTTAGATTTAATTTCACGTTTCTTCTCGTGCAAAAATACTTCTGCAACTATTTTGGCACTTTATGGCAGTCTTGTCGCTCACTAGACTTTAGTGGTCAAATTCAAGTGCTGTCTGGACAGCTGTCTGCTTCCTTTGTGCTTGATTGAAAGCGTTCGAGGTTTCATCCACAGAAAAGTCTCCATTTGTACAAACAATTCTTCACAAAACATGTTCCTTTTTTTTGTTAAATTATATATATTTTTAAAAATTAGCAACGTTCACAAATGTAGTGAACTCACAACACGGTTTCTTTTATCGACGTGAAATCTGTGTATAAATATTTCCCCACAAGTCGAACTCACTAGGACAAAAATCCTGTGTGTAACAGAAAAGTCAGTTATGTTTTTGTTTTACTTCCAACTCGCTCGGTTTCTGAATCTCAGCTCAAACTGGATTGGGCAGGTTTCTTATAATTAAGGCCCAGTGCGTGCTAATTATTCATAATGTCAAAGTAATGTTGCACAACCTCATAAGTATTACTCCACAAAAAAATATGCTTGCCTTTTGCATTGTAGGCCACATGTAGCATGGGATTTATACAAGTCTAAAGAAACGGTCATACCCATGTGGAATAAAGTGGTTTGTAAATCGCCTAATTCTGCCACAAGAGACGAGAATTGCTATTGCAAAAGAAAAAGCCGTTGTAAATAAGGCTGCAAAACTGGTCGTTGATTCGCCTAAAAAAAATCCAAGAATAAGCTTCTTTTCTGAGTTTTTCTTCAGCTGGAGACTAAATAAAATAATAAACTATGCATTCATCCATCAGCAGTTACTTCTTTGTGATTATGCATCATGTATTAGACCTACAGGAGTATAGCTGGAGTATAGATATAGTATTCTACATTCTCATATCACAGGCACTAATGCACCGTCTTTCTGTTACATGTGATATGAAATTTGCATTTACTGGAGCGCTATAACTGCGCATGTGCGTAATATAGGTTCGATTTGTGATACATTTCTACGATAATCACTGATTCTTCGAACGTGTCTGTGGTCTTCTGAAAGCCGATCGTGTTCAGCTCTACCTCTAGAGCTTAAAGAGAACCACTCCTCCACACGTTAAGCTTTTCCAAATTGATATACGACAATATATCTACTTTCGATCACGTGTCTTTAGGAGCGACTTTAGACGGAAAGCAAGCGCGCGTCATCTCGCATTCCCAAATTTTTCCCCCCTTTCTCTCGTCTGCGGTTCGAGTTCCCCCCCACCTACCCCCCACCCCCAACCCCCCCCCCCCCCCGCAAAAAAAAAAAAAAAAAAAAACATCCATCCGACTGGACACCGAGTGCATGAGTCAGGACGATGTTTAACTCGGTCAATCTGGGCAACTTCTGCTCCCAGACGCGAAAAGACAGAAGTACCGAATTCGGTGAGCGGACGGGCTGCGGCTCGAGTCTCTACCTCCCCAACTGTGCCTACTACGTGCCCGAGTTTTCTTCTTCCTCCTCTGCGGTGTCGTCGTTTCTGCCGCAGGCTTCCTCGCGTCAGATCGCTTACCCGTACCCCACAAGCCTGTCTCACGTGCAGCAGGTTCGGGACGTGTCGTACGGACTGGATCCGTCAGCCAAGTGGCACCACAGAGGGAGCTACGCGCCGTGCTACGCGGCAGAGGAATGTCTTCCGCCATCGTCCTCCATGACGGAAATGCTGATGAAGAACGAGAGCGTCTATAACAACCACCACCACCACCATCATCATCCTCATCATCACCACCTTCATCAACAAGCCGGCACGAGCTTTTACCCCGCCACGGGAAAGAACAACAACGTCCTCCCGCAAGGTTTTGATCGTTTTTTCGAGGGTGCCTTGGGAGGCTCCGTTGAGGACTGCGTGCAAAAAGAAGAGGACGTCAGCAAACCGGATCCGGCCGCGCGTTCCGACCCAGAAAAAGAGCACCAGCGCGAAGATGAGGATGAAGAGGATGAGCACGCCACTGCGACGTCGGGTGCCTCGTCCGCGGCGGCGAAAGACGACGGCGCCTGCAAGAGCGAGCACTCCAGTAGGTATCCATCCGGCAGCTGTAAAGGGAGAGAGGAGAGAGAGGAGAGAGAGAGAGACAGAATAAAAAGGGTGAAGGGCTCGAGCCCTGCGTTTCGCCGGCCAGATTTTACGTGCAGTTTTATAAGCATTCAAAGGATTTTATTATAACCTACAAAACCTATTTCTTGCAACAAGAAGAATTTTTACGACGGGAAAAGGGCTTTCAAAAGAAATAAACGATATGTTACACACGAACGTTGCTCTATGTGAGTCTGTGAAATTTTAAGAGCGAGCTGTTGTGACAAATGTTAACTTTGATCATGAACTTGCGCTATAGACATTTAAAGGGGATTTTTAAAGGAGACGTGGAGGGTAAAGGCAATTGGGCAGAACAGAGCTATTTAAACCTACATGCAGTTTCAGCTCAGTAATTGTATTTAAGGAGTTGTAGGGGGTTTCACATTGCATGGTGAGCTTCCACTTGTGAAAGTGTGTAGCGCGTTTAACACTCCCTTCCTCATTAGTGTTGGAACGGCGTCCTCCATCTCAGTCAAACACAGTGATTAGTGGTTTAAAATAATAAAAATAAACACACCTTGAGGCATGGTACATCTGAGCGTTTCTACATGAGGAATGGTCAGAGTTTCGAACAAAAGAATTTCGCCTTTCCATTAATAATAGAGACGTGATAATAAAGTCAGTGCTCTGAAAACCTCATACAGGCCCTGACTGAGCTCTCAACTTCCTTCCTTTCACTGATCTGGATGTGTTCAGGCTGATGATACACAGCTATTTGTAGTATGCATGCTTTATCAGTCGTCTTATGCTACTTGAGGGGATTTTATTCCACCAAGATGTTAAATAATAAATAATAAATCACAGCGTAAGGTGCTTTTCAGTTTGTAACCCTGCATTTAGTGTTAATGTTAGCTAGCACACGTGTGTTAATGATTTGTGAAAAATAAAGATCCAGAGTAGAGATCTATTTTCTGAAGTAAATCTACACCCCGAACTCAGCATGCTTTTATTGTTATTTATTTATTTATTTATAAAGCATAAATCAGTAATAAACCGTAGCCACATTAGGCTACAGATAAAGTGTAAGGTTGGTTACTGTGCTGTTCCATTTCCCCTCAGCAGGAAATATAAATTATTAATCATCAATAAACAGCCAGTTTAGGTCGGCTATATGTAGTAATCAGGTTTATTAATCTTCTCCAATCACATTGTGGAAGAGCTGAAAAATGTAAATGTTGTGTGTTTACATGTTGCTCTTCTTGCTCGTGGTCATTATGCAGGATGGAAAATACAGAGCCTTTAGCACAATGTGGTTTATTTCTTAATGACCTTTGACCTAGGCCGGGGTTTTTTTTTGTGTGATTTATTTGGTTATCCCCCTCCCCCGTCCCATATAATAAAATTACTATTTCTTAAATAATATTTCTTCTTTCTTCAAATGTTAAGGTGCCACTCGGACGCGGAAGAAGCGATGCCCTTACACCAAGTTTCAGATCCGGGAGCTCGAGCGCGAGTTCTTCTTTAATGTTTACATCAACAAAGAAAAACGGCTGCAGCTCTCGCGCATGCTGAACCTCACCGACAGACAGGTGAAAATCTGGTTCCAGAACCGACGAATGAAAGAGAAGAAATTAAGCCGAGATCGCCTGCAGTATTTTTCCGGTAACCCTCTTTTGTGAACTGTGTTGGTTTTTTTTTCCTCTCATGTCCCGGATATTATCATAATTCCCCAAAAGATTTCAATGCAAAGTTGAATCGTAATGAAGACAGAAGCTGATTTCAG
>JAODTV010000019.1:1152550-1163274 GCA_025399955.1 Galeichthys feliceps
GGTCAGTGTAAAGAGGTAGGGTTGGGTTCCTGCAGCACAACTTGAAAAATGTGACAAATAATATCTTGAAACTTGGTGTATAGTTGGTATATAGGGCAGGGCATACAGATGACTGTCTTCTTGTTAGAATATATATCAGGTTAATAGGAATAAACAGTTTGACACTCACAAGCTGAGATCAGGGATTCCTTCATTCATCCTGATGATCTACTTGTGAAATTGAGACGTTCCTTCTGCTGCTGTAACTGTTATCACATGGACATGCTGAAGATTTACACTTCCCGAAAAAGTTTATATGTCCCAAATGAAAGATGACCAATGCAGCGATATCTTTGGTCGTGGATCCAAAATGGTGATCCACCATTGCAGTGAGAGGTTCAGTGTCAGAAATTCAGGATGACCATCTCCATGTTGTGGCTGCTGCTACGACCAACATCTCACCAACCAATAGGAATGCAGCATGGAATGACTCACTGATCAATGCTCACGTCTTGCTGAGCCTCATTGCTTACTCTTGTCTACTGTTGTCAGATTCATGCTCATGATGTTTTTATTCTTGTATATTGACTTGCATCGTAGCTCACACTTCACTGATACAAACTCATACGATCACCGTAAGTGTCACCTGTGCTTCAGGGTTTAACGTCACCTGGATTCTGTAAAGCTGCTGCTGTAATCATAAAGACTCAGAATGCCTTAGTGCTTATCCCAGGACTCTTATTCACATTGTGCTCAGACTGAACATCTTGGAAACACTCATTCGCAATAACCTGCGGCATCACAGAAGAGCATCTCTTTTCCTCATCAACTTCACCTCGGATCCAAATTTACACCCATATTTCTGTAAAGCTGCTTTGTAACAACGTCCATAGGCTATACCGTGCTTTTAAACAGTAAAAACTGATGGCTTTTTGGATCAATTCTTTTTATTTTAACTGATGAGCAAAATTTAAAGACCAAGCTGTTTCACAACCTGGCCCATCTGAGAACTTGTACAAACCAGAGTTTTTGTTTATGCTACTATAAAGCACTTTGCATCACGGCACCTACAAACTGAGTGCACTTTCTGCAAATTGCTCTGGAGAAGAACATCCACTCAACAACCAAGCGTAAATACAGAACATGACTTGAGGAAAAGACGACTGGATGGATGGAGTCGTTTAATCTGATCATTAAGCTGCTTGTTCCAGTTTCTACACTACACACTTCTGTGTTTTAGCAAAACAATCTCAATGAATGAATCTCACACCCACACATACACCCACCTCGGGCCTCAGTGCAAAACAGAGTTTATATCATTAAACCTACAGACATTACTTCAGTTATCGATAAATATGAAAATAGTTTTAATATAGTTTCAGAGGTGGTGGAAATTCATTTTAGAAAAAAAAAAAAAAAAAATCTACACCTTGCACTGAACTCAATTTCCTGTGCCTTTTCTTTTTATTTCCTCCCAATTTCTTACCGAGTCAGCTGCAGTTCATCACTTTGTATTTTGTAAACAAACATTAGGATTTCACTTTAAAAAAAAAATAAAAAATCCTCCTGAACTACCTCTAAAACACTCTCAGAACTCATCTCCTACTGTGTGCTTTATCTTTCGTAAAGGAATGTTAACTCAAAATCCAACAGAAGCTCAAACTGCCTCCTTCATCGCAGGTCTGATGGATTTCAACAATGAATTAAATAAAAGCACGTTATCTTCTGTTTTAATGGAGCTCGTAATTCTTCAGAAGCCTCAAACAAATAAAAGGAAGAATCAAAGAATTTAAAAACGCAGGAGAAAGAAACATCTCTCACCAGGTTTTAGATTTCCTCTGGATTTCTAAAGTCTAATTGGACAAAATGGATGTTTATAATCAGATTATAAAATGATCACACCAGAGCTGCAGCGTAGCACAAAAACCCTCATTTTATCTCCTTCCTGGGTTTAAAAATCATAGATGACCCGATTAAAAACATTACTTTAATATCTAGTTATCAGAGATATTATTTGGAATGAAGCACCAGAATAGAGTTCTATTATCCGGTTCTGGTTCGGCACCTCATTAAAAACATGCTGGCTGTAAGAGAGAAAAGAGAACAAGTCACTTTCTTTAAAATTTTATTGTAAAAAGTTAAAAATCATGATAAAAAATTAAAAACTCCATCCAGCAGCAGACATTTGGTCCTCAACCTGAAAACACCCTGAAAAGAGAAAGAAATCGAGTCAGAAGTCTTAAAACAAACAATAAACAGGAAACAAGTATTCACGAGAAAACTGAGCTGAACCGGACCTGAAGAACCCTTGAAGATACAACAAATCAAAAGGTTCTCTACACCTTAAAGAAGTTCTCCAAAATCTTAAACAGTCCTTGTCAAGTACAAACAACTTCTGAGAACTTCAAAAAATAAAAAATAAAAATAATAATAATAAAAAGGAAGCCTTTAAACCTACACTACATGACCATGTGGACACCTGACCATCAGACCCATGTGGTTCTTCCTCACACAGTTGTATAGAACCTCTCTGTACGCTGGAGCTTTACAGTTTCCCTTCACTGGAACTCAGAGTCCAAACCTGTTCCAGCGTGATGATGCTCCTGTGCACACAGGGAGCTCCATGAAGACGTGGTGTGTGAAGGTTGGAGTGAAGAACTCGAGTGTCCTGCACAGAACCCTGACTGAACTCAATCCCACTGAACACCTTTGGGATGAACTGGAACACCAACTGCACCCCAGACCTCCTCACCATCAGTGTCTGATCTCATTAATGCTCTCCTAACTGAATGAAAACAAATCCCCAGAGCCACGCCCCAGAATCTAGTGGAAAGCCTTCGCAGAAGAGAAGAGTGGAGCTCATTATAACAGGAAAAGGGAATGCATCTGGAATGAGACGTTCAACATATGGGTGTGATGGTCGGGGTGCACATACGTTTGGGCTGTATAGTGTACACACACGGTCCAATAGCCCGTGATCAAGGTTGTAATTTTAACTTTCGCTGAAATGTTTTGAGAGAGAGAGGGTGAGTATTCCTGGCCAACAATCCCGAATCTCAGATCTCATGCAATTACTCAGAAACAAGGCATTCAACAAACACGAGGGAACAGAGTTCAGCTTGGGTCTCAATAGTTACTGGTTTGATTCCAGACTGGGCATCAACCTCATTTATTAAAACTGTACCAGAAGTGAATTTATACATTTCTATTCAATTCGTGACCGTTGTCAAAAACATACCACGTTTTTCTTACATCAAGCATCAAAATGTCATAAAAACTCAACACCGCTGCTCCTGGGGACCGACTCTGAAAGCCAGGCAGTATAAAATATCAGTCGAGTTTACACAAGATAAATAAAATAAAAATTAAAATAAAAAAGTGCACCGTTTTGCTTCCTCCTTCCACAGTGTGAACCATTTAAAGATGTGTGTGATGCTCGTAGCCATTTATTAGTAAACCTGAACATCTCAACTCGGCGATAAACCAATTCCCCACCAATGATGATGAACTTCAGAAGGAAGAGAGTATGAAACGCATTTTGTAAAAAAAATAAAAATAAAATAAAAATTCACCTCCAAAAAGCAGAAAATGAAAAATCAGGAGCAATAATAAGACTGAAATTAATCACTAACCTTCTCAGGGAGACAAAATCATCTCTGTGCACTGGAACAAATCTCCACATGGCATAAAGAAACCCATCCCTTGGTTCGGTCATCTGTTAAACAAAAAACACACAACTCAAAAAACTAAATCAGAGAAAATCAAAGGAAAAAAAAAAAAAAAAAAAAAAAAAAAAAAAAAAAAGGTTAAAGAAGAGAGAGACGTTGTACTGTTTAAGCCTTTGGTGTCTCATGCACCACCAGTGAACACATTACAGCTAAAAACATTCAGACATTAAATCTGCTGTTAAACGTTTAGTTTTGGACCAAAAAGACACTTCTTAAACAATAAAGACATGAAAAGAGCACGTGTGCCTCTTACCTACCAGTCCTGCATGTTTAATACCTCACTCTCGCTAGTCTTACGTGAGAAATAAGCTTTTCCTCAATAAGACTGCTGCTTGTCTCGCTCCGTCTCTCTCTGAGCTGGAGACGCCCTTCAGCTATCGCTTCTCTTCCATAGGACGGACTTTCCTCCGTCTCTTCTCATTGGCTAGGCTTTCTGATTGGCTGGCTCCTTCAGCTGGCACCTCATTGGATAGATCTGATCGCCACATTGTGCCTCCAGCTGGTAAACATCCATGTAGCTAAAAGTCCTCAAAAGCGCTGGGTCAAGAAACGAGCTACGACATTTCGGCACCAGGTTACTCAACCCTTACCGTTAGAGCATTAGAATAATACTACAGAGTAATGCGCTAGTTAGGATTTGGTATTGTGCATTTCAAGGTCATTTTGCAATGATGTTTAAATGTGGGCGTGGTCTAACCTGCCATCATTGTGTAACAAACTTTTAATTGAAACCCCAGTAATGTCCGACCGATAAATCACTGATATTTTAAAAATATTAACAGTGGGGGCTCCATTATGAAAATAATCAGTTATGAAATGTAGGACATGGCCCGACTACAGCATTTTGTACTTCTTATCCATTTAGTTACATTTAACGTTGTGGAGTGTGTGTGAAACAAGTTAGTTCCTGTTCTTATTTACGTTATAGCAGCTATAAACCGCTGTTCCCTCACCATCTTCTTTTTCTCCCCCATTACGTTTAAATAAACCAGTGCCACTGGCACAGTAGGTCATCTCCACCTAATTGGCTCATAAGCTCATGAATAATAAAAATTTCAGAAATCTGTGAAGATGATCTGTGAAGGACCAATAGATCGATCAAACAAAACAAACAGAACTGAAATCGGTCAAGAATTGCAGGAGAAGCAGCATTTTCCGTGAAATGTGGACGACGACGACGGACACCACATGATCGCACAAGGTCATCTCGGTGGAGAGGACCTAAAAATGCAAAAGATCTCTCCTGTGAAGACGCTCACCTGGTGGAAATCTTACTGATGTTACAAAGCAGCCAGAAATCTTCACCATAATAATTAAAATTTCAGAAATCCGTGAAGATCTGCGAAGGACCAATAGATCGATCAAACAGAACTGAAATTGGTCAAGAATTGTGGGAGAAGCATTTTCCGTGAAATGTGGACCACGACAGACGCCACGTGATCGCATAAGGTCATCTCGGCCTTAAGCTCAGAGATGACCTAATAAATATCAAATACATGCAGCTCATCATGTTTCCAAGAAACTGTCAGAGCTGCTGCGATAGAAAATTAATCAACACCTTCTGAAAAATCAGAAGCGAGACTTGAACAGCACTGGAGGAATAAACTTTTTTAGAAGCAGTTCTGACAGCAGCTCCGACTCCAAGGCAAGTCACAGGTTTATATTAATGCTCTTGCTTTAATAACTTGTCGTTTCTATAGTAACGGTTAGTTCACCGGGACGTGTACAGCAGATGCTCTGCCAATAACCCGATTAAAACCTTCATGCAATCGTTGAGCTGTACGGCGACTTAACATTTCTGGAAGGAGTCTCCAGTGTCAGCGCGCGCTAACAGTTTTCTGAGATCTTCAGAACAGAGTTTACACTTTTGTGGTTTATTGGGTCACATGACAAGCAGCGGGGTCCCCCGTCTTATTAACTTAAAAAGAGGCCGGTGATGGAACGACTGTTTATAGCTGCTAGATCATCAGGGAGAACACCAGAAAGCGCGTTTATTAACCCTGAGATGAAGAAACTATGGCTTTTCTGTTCCAGAAAGAGAGGTAACTGAAACTCTGGGTCAGTTGCCATGGTAACTGACTGTGAACCCATCCTGCTCAGTGGCAGGGTTTTTCTTTTCTTTCTCCTCCCTCCTGCGGAGTCTGAAGCAGCTGTCGGACATCAGGCGTCCTTTCCTCGAAAACCCGACTGATGCTGAAGCAGAATTAACGCGCATAGCTTTACATCAGGACACACCGGTTGCTCTTCTGTTCTAGTTTATTATCTTTCATTTTACTTCTTAAAAGATTACCACTATTTGTATCAAT
Organism: Galeichthys feliceps; assembly: GCA_025399955.1. Lineage (NCBI taxonomy): Eukaryota > Metazoa > Chordata > Actinopteri > Siluriformes > Ariidae > Galeichthys > Galeichthys feliceps. The sequence goes on from JAODTV010000019.1 coordinate 1,158,564, forward strand.
ACTCAATTTCTATTTAAAACCACACACACACACACACACACACACACACACACACACACAAGCCAATAAAGCTTGTTGAACTGAGTTTTGAGACCCTGATTAGATGCGATGTGTAATCATTAAAGCCTAAAATATAAAACAGTATTTCTAATGTCCACCATTACAATGTTTGACTTGCTCACCCCCTACAGGCAGTCCACGCACCTCCAGGGGAGCGCTACGCTTTCAGAAACCCAGGAGCAGGACTCCCCCCCCACCGGCCCTCGCTGATTACCATGGTGAATCGTATCAGAGCTCTATTCATGATGGCTTTTTATATTCGTCACACACGCACTTCACTCAGAACAGCTGTTCTGGAACCAAAAAGCCGAGTTTCCCATCTCAGGGTTCATCGACTCGGTTTGTTAAACCTGCTTTCAGGAGCAGCCCCCTGAACGAACACGTGACAGAGATTACACGCAATTATAATTATATTACTGAAAAGAAGGGGGGGTATGGCGTGTTATTTAATAAATAAATTGTCCTTGCTGGGAAATTGTGGTGGTATAAAAGAGGATTAAAACCCTTTGGGACATGCTGTTATGGGAAAATCCAACCCAAGGCTGAAGTCTATGAGTAGTACATTATTGTCTTTATTGTTCGTCTTATCAATATTCTGTACGTTTTTTCATAGTTGGAATTTACTTTAAGTTGTTAAGGAGCAAATACTGAGACGAAGTAAAAACACTGAGGAATATAGAGTTAAATTTAAAAAAAAAAACAAAAAACAAAAAAAAAGCGATTTATTTCATCGTGATTGGTGGCGGATTACATAAAAAAAAGCCCTGGGGGGGAACCAAAAAAAAGAAAAGAAAAAAAAGCAAACTTTAAAAAAGGAAATTAAAACCAAAAATATAAAATAAAGAACTGACCTCAAAGCTCAATGGAATGATTTACACTTCACAGACATCAATGTTAAGCTAAAGAGCTAACAATAAAATAATAATATCGTCCAGGATCAAAAATACTAAAAAAACAAAACAAATCCCCCCCAAAACAAAACATTGCCCTCACATGACGACACCCCACCCGCACCCGGACATGATTTTTCTCTTTCTCCTATCATACACATCTCCTGGTGTGTGGCAGACGTTAATATCGCTGGGCAGATTCTAGGTGTGTAAACCTGCTTCCTTCATCTCTCTCCTTTCCCTGTCATCCTCATCCTCATCATCCTCTCTCTGGCTCTCCTCTCCTAAGTACTGTGGCCTGTTGGACAATATGAACATAATACATTCAGTTACACATGGCACCTTTCTGCTTTCCTTTGCTTTTTTTTTTTTTTTTTTCCTCTTTTCTTTTAAATCAAGAGCGACACAGAAGCAAACCTTCAGAGTTTCAGCTACGCTGCCGAGGGAAAGAAACGAGAGGGGGATTTACAGAGGGGAAGATTTCCAAACTCAGCTCAGATTGGACTTTGGGCTCTTCAAGTTCGTTCACTATCAGACCTGCCGACCCTGAAGAGGGACAAACAAGCAGGAGAAGGGGGGAGGGAAAAAACAAAAAACCCATACCCAAACTAACCCAACCTCCAGAATATTTTCGGTTTGAGAGATCATGAAATATTTCCACACGGTCGACATCCTTAAATTGCTGAAATCCTACACAACGTGAGTAAAAGGTTGGCAGGTCTGTGTTCGGAGAGTTCCGGAAAATTCACTGGGAACTAATTGTTTGGATTCACCTAATTAACACACGTCTGAAACCCTCTGTTTGATCCGTCGCTTGCTCACGTGAGAGATGAAGGTTTGCTGCTGAACCCTTCAGTACTTTATTACGGTCCACATCTCTCTCACACTCACACTCTCACACACACACTCACACTCACTACAGCTTCCAAAGTTCTACTGATGGTTCTTCTAATTAAACTGATGAGACCTGATATGGAGCCTGGTGATGGTGGTGAGACAGAGACGCGCGACACTGCAGTGCACAGGATCGGTTCTTACCTAAAACTAGAACCTCCTTCCTGCCGACCCGCCTCCGTAGCCGCCGCCGCCGCCACCGCTGCCACCACCTCCACCGGAACCACTGCCATAACCGCCTGCAAAAGGAAATAAATCAATACATAAGGATACTGAAGTTTACACCCTATATTCACACAAGCAGGTCAGAAATTCACTTGTAGTGTCTCTTGTGAACGTGGAGTGACAGCTGTGGGTGTGATTGTGGGCGTGGCCTGTGTGTTTCCCGTTCTGATGAGATACAGACTTTTGTTCAATACGGTGCCTAAAATGAGCAAAAATTAAATAACGCACCACTCAGTCAGTGTGAAAGGTTCAAACGAGTCTATAAGTGGCCCCCCGAGTACCGTATGGACCGCTGCCGCTCCTGCCTCCACCGCCGTAGTTTCCTCCCTTCATCGGGCCGTAATTCGAGGACGACTGATTGTTGTAGTTGCCAAAGTCGTTGTACTCGCCGCCTCCACCACCTCCAAAGTTTCCTGCAAGAGTTTTAAACACCATTTTAAACAGTTTCCTCATTCTAGAAGGGTCACGGAAGTGCCGATGAGATCCGTGATCATCGTGACGCAGCGTGTAGCGGCAGTTTACTGACCTCAAACCGACATTTTAAAGATAACGCTCCGTTTTCAGCACATTACCCAAAATCAGCTTTCATTTGGGGAAAAAGAAAAAAAAAAATCGTACAAGAACTAAAATCAATTGACACGAGAGAAATGCCCCGCAGCGAACGTTAATCATGAACCTGAACGAAGCTGAAGTTTTGGGATTTGATTTGTATTTAAAATTAAACCAACCTCCTCCTCCTCCTCCGTAGTTTCCTCCGCCCCCACCGCCATTGTAGTTGTCGTATCCTCCGCCTCCGTATCCACCACTGCCACCCTGGTTGCCATAGCTGCCCCCTCCTCCACCTCCTCCTCCTCCGTATCCACGGTTACCACCGTACCCAGGACCACCTCCACCATAACCACCTGGTACAACAGTTACAAATTTCCTGCTTTAATCCTACAAACAAATCCGTCATGTGACATTTTACATGCAAGTGCTTGTTTGTTATGTTAAATGTTCCCACACCATTTCCCCCGTAACCGTTTCCGTATCCCTCTCCATATCCGCCACGCCCTCCTCCACCTCCTCCGTATCCACCTGCCATCAGAACGGCGTTTAAAACCTCGTGATGATTTACATTCTCGTGACTATCAGTGATGTAAAATTCTCACCTCCGTATCCTCCACCTCCTCGACCACCGAAGTTTCCTCCGCCGCCTCCGCGGCCACCTACGGCACAGCAAGACGTGCAGATCGGGTTACTCTTACTACTGTCTGTCAAACGCTTCGGTCTCATCATCTTTATTACTTTAACGTCCCTCTCTCTCTCTCACCTCTGTTGTTCATGGACACTCTGTTCATCTCTTCTCTGGAAAGTGCTTTCCTCACTTCACAGTTGTGACCGTTCACTGTGTGATACTTCTGAACTGGAAGGGAAGAGGGGAGGAATGAACAAATAAATCAATCACCAACGCTATTTTCTATACGCAGACCATAACATCCTTCCCCTTTACGTTTCGTTGTTTGGACTCCGAAAGCGACACACTTACTGACGATCCTGTCCACGGCGTCGTGGTCGTCGAACGTAATGAAGGCGAAGCCCCTCCTCTTGTCGCTGTTCTTCTCTGTCATGATGTTCACTTCCTCGATTTTGCCGAACTGGCTGAAGTAGTCGCGCAGATGCTCCTCGTCCGTGTCCTCTTTGATTCCTCCAACGAAGATCTTCTTCACTGTGGAGTGAGCACCCGGTCTGCACGAGTCCTTTAGACAATAAAAGTGACTTTTTATTAACTTGAGGAATAATAAGATTTTAATTGCATGGCATCTTGTGTCATAAAATGCAACTTAAATAATGTGAAAATTATAATAACTTACAGTTGAGAGTTAATCTAGAACATTTTTAGTTATATAGATAACCAATAGTTTGAGCAAAATGATTGAACACACAAACTTTATAACGATAGAATCACGTACCTCTCGTGAGACGGCTCTTTTGGGCTCGACGGCTCTCCCGTCGACTTTGTGAGGTCGAGCGTCCATCGCCGCGTCGACTTCATTCACCGAGCTGTAGGTCACGAATCCGAACCCCCTGGACCTCTTAGTGTTTGGATCCCTCATCACCTGAGAAGAAGAATAAAATAATAAACATCTCTTACAAAGTGTTCACACTTAGGAAAGTTTGTATTAATACAGTATCATTCCACAGCACTGCTGAATTCCGGATTCTGATTGGTCAGGAAGGTGTTCATGCATTTTGTAGAAGTAAAGTACAGCTGCAAGTCACAAGTTTACATTAATGCACTCACTCATTCTAATGCATTGTACAGTAACAGCTCATTCACAGGACACGCCGATTTAAAAAAAAAAAAAAGGTCGTATCACTGATCTGTTTATGTAAGGAGTCTCCAGTATCAGTGCTTTAACAGCCAGAGGTAAAACTAAAGCTGCTCTCCTTCATTCTGAAGATGTTGGAATTTTGTGCAGTTTATAACACGTGAGAACAAGAACTAACTTGCTTCGCTGACATCAAACACAGTGTTTCCCCCAGGTTTTGAAAGCAGTGTCGCGCCCCATCTGCGGCCGGGGGAAATTTTGAAATTTGGTGCATTTTCCTGCAATCTGAGGAGTTTTCTGGTCATATTTTATTATAGTCTTGCCTCATAA
>JAODTV010000019.1:1182792-1197322 GCA_025399955.1 Galeichthys feliceps
ATGTTAACTACAGAACAGACTCCTGGTTATTGCATCAGAGTTTAACTGGTTGGATAGCTTCAGTTCATACACTGCAGTGAGGACAACACAGTGAAAAGACTGAGAAATTAGCATTGAACTTCGAGTCAAGATGGAAAGTAGATCTAATAAATCAAGCAGGAGTGGAAGCAGCTTTCATTCATCTGCTTCATCAACCAATGCTTTATTTCACGCACGGGCAAAAGCAGCAGCTGCAAAAGTGCGTGCTGAATATGCTGAGCAAGAAGCCAAAGCTAAGATAGAGAAAGTTAAAAAGGAGACTGAGATTGAGACACTAGCCACCTGCCGTGAAGCAGCAGAAGCTGAAGCCGTAGCAGCTGTCTGGGAGTCAGCCGTTACAGAGAGTAACAATTATATTGTGCTAGATGAAACAAATTCAACGGAACAAAGCAAACTTGAACGAACAAGTGAATACGTCCAAACTCACTTCCATTCCACTAACCCTGTCCAACAAACAGCCATGAGGGCTAGTCCGCCACCAACACAGCCAACCACCAATGCCACTCTCAGTTACAGCCCGAACAACCCCTTTGTTTCACACCATCAGCCACCTGTGTTTCCATATGACAAAAACAATGTGGATTTTACAGACTATGACTTTGACTATGCACCACCAGCAGCCGAACAGTCAATCAGCCAGAATCCTTTCACCAAAGACAGGCCTGAGGTTACTCCCAAAAGTCTCACCTCTCATATCAGTGATTTGAATATTGGGGCTTCATCCTTCACCCCACAGCAGACAAATGCTCAAAGTATGCCTGCAACCCAAAACCTGGCACAATATTTAGCTCGGCGTGACCTAGTGAACACAAGTTTGTATGAGTTTGATGATAAACCTGAAAATTATCGTGCCTGGCTGTCGTCATACAAAAATGCCACTCAAGGACTTGGTCTCACGGCCACTGAGGAACTGGATTTGATGACGCGATGGCTTGGAAAAGAATCCAGCAACCAGGTTAAACGTCTCCGTGCAGTGCACATAGCAAACCCACGAATAGCACTGGTGAAAGCCTGGGAACGTCTCCAAGAGTGTTATGCAGCCCCAGAGGTGATCGAAAAGGCCCTCTTCACCCGACTGGATGCGTTTCCCAGAGTCTCAGCCAAGGAAAATCTGAAGCTACGAGAGCTAGCTGACCTGCTTATGGAGGTACAGTGTGCTAAGGAGGATGGTTACTTACCAGGCCTGTCCTACCTGGACACAACACGTGGAATTGAGCCTATAGTGACCAAGCTGCCATATGGACTCCAGGAAAAATGGATCTCCGCCGGCTCCAAGTATAAAGAAACAAATAAAGGACGGTTCCCACCGTTTGATTACTTCACAAAATTCATATCCTATGAGGCCAAGAAAAGAAATGACCCCAGCTTTGCCTTTTTAAATACCGCTACAACATCGTCTGTCAGAGCTGAAAGTGCCTTTCCTAAAACCATCCAGAAACCCATTGCAGTTCACAAGATCAACGTCTCTCCTACAGAGGCAAATGTCTCCAGGGATCCGAGTAACATCTGCCCAATACATGCAAAACCCCACCCACTGAAGAAGTGCAAAGCCTTCAGAGCCGAAACTCTGGATGACAGGAAGGTATTTCTGAAAGAAAACGGAATCTGCTTCAAGTGCTGTAGTTCCACCAACCATATGGCAAGGGATTGCACTACAATTGTGAAGTGTTCTGAGTGTGACAGCACCCAACATGTCTCAGCGATGCACCCTGGACCAGCACCGCTAACTACAACTCCTCTGACCTCGCCACACCATGGCGGGGAGGGAGAAGCGGTAAACGACACCAGTGAGATTAGCTCAAGCTGCACAGCAGTATGCGGCACAGGACAAGTTGGACGGTCATGCTCCAAGATATGTCTGGCAAGAGTGTACCAGAAAGACCACCCAGACAAAGCCATCAAGGCCTACGTCGTGTTAGACGACCAAAGCAACCGGTCGTTGGCTAGGTCCAGTTTCTTCGACAAGTTTAACATTCACACTAAGCCATATCCTTACCAACTGAAAACATGTTCTGGTCTAGTGGAAACTTCAGGCAGAAAGGCATCAGATTTTATCGTGCAGTCCCTCAATGGAAAAGTTACGATCCCCTTACCACCACTCACTGAGTGCAATGACTTACCTGATAATAGGTCCGAAATTCCCACACCAAATGCCGCTCTTCATCAGCCTCACCTGTCAAAAGTAGCAGAACACATCCCAGAGCTGGACCCCACAGCTGAGATCCTCCTGCTACTAGGGAGAGACACAATTAGAGCACACAAAGTACGGGAACAAATAAATGGCCCCGCCAATGCACCCTTCGCGCAGCGCCTTGACTTGGGCTGGGTGCTGGTAGGAGAAGTTTGCCTAGGGAACACACACAAGCCGAATGTCAGTTCCTTCCGGACGACCATGGTCGACTGTCATCGGCCCTCACTCTTTCAGCCATGCACAAGTCATCTGCACATTAAAGAGGAACTTCACAACGGCACCTTACCACCCAGAGCCAAAGAAGACAGTCTGGGTCAACATGTGTTTGACCGCACTGAACAGGATAATAAGCTAGCACCTTCGATTGAAGATGAAACCTTCCTAAAAATGATGGACAAAGAAGTCTACAGGAACGATTCACACAGCTGGGTTGCTCCATTGCCGTTCAGACAACCAAGGCAACAGCTTCCCAACAACCGCGAGCAAGCACTCAAACGATTTGAATCACTCCAACGCCAATTCAGAAGAAAGCCAGAAATGCAAAAGCAATACCTGGAATTCATGGACAAACTGCTGAAAAACAACCATGCTGAGGTGGCACCAGAGCTAAGAGAAGAAGAGCGCTGGTATTTACCAAGCTTTGCAGTGTATCACCCACAGAAACCCGATCAAATCAGGGTTGTGTTTGATTCAAGTGCCCAACAGTCTGGAATCTCCTTGAACAATGTCCTCTTGACAGGACCAGATCTGAACAACACCCTTCTAGGAGTGCTCATGCGGTTCCGAAAAGACAAGGTCGCTGTGATGGCGGATATTCAACAAATGTTCTATTGCTTCCTTGTGGCCGAAAAGCACAGAAACTACCTGCGATTCCTATGGTTCAAAGACAACAACGTAGCCAACGAGGTCATTGACTTCAGAATGAAAGTTCATGTTTTTGGAAACAGCCCATCTCCTGCAGTGGCAATCTATGGGCTCAGAAGAGCCATCAGGGATGGCGCAGACAAGTATGGAGCAGACACTGTCAACTTTGTCGAACGGCACTTTTATGTTGACGACGGCCTCTGTTCTGTTCCAACTGATGCAGAGGCTATTGGGCTGCTCCGTAGGACTCAAGCCTCACTTGCAGAGTCTAACCTGAGGCTCCACAAATTTGCCTCAAACAGTCAGGCTGTCTTGGAAGCCTTCCCAACTGAAGACTGCATACAAGCCAAGAAGGATGTAGACCTCAGCGGAGATGAGTCACCGACCCAACGCAGCTTGGGGCTCCTGTGGGAAATAGCAAGCGACACATTCACCTTCTCTGTGTCAACCGACACCAAACCATTCACCCGTCGAGGGGTTCTTTCCATGGTGAACAGTGTCTTTGACCCGTTAGGGTTTCTGGCTCCAGTTACGATCCAAGGCAGGGACCTTCTCAGAGAGTTGAATGCTGAGACATCGGAGTGGGACACCCCATTGCCTGAAGATAAGTTAGGCAAGTGGGAGTCTTGGAGAAACTCGCTTCAAGACTTAAGGCACTTTCACATACCAAGGATGTACACAGGCATCTGTCCAACCAAGGCTGAGCGAGTAGAACTCCACGTCTTCAGCGATGCATCTGTGAAGGCTATTGGTGCTGTGGCCTACTTGAAAGCCATCAAAGGAGACACAGTGGACGTTGGATTTGTCATGGCAAAAGCCAAACTTGCCCCTCAATCAGACCCAACCATTCCAAGACTTGAACTGTGTGCGGCAGTCTTAGCTGTGGAAATGGCTGAGTTGATTCAGGATGAATTGGATCTAAAGCTGGATGCCACCAAGTTCTACACTGATAGCAAAGTTGTCCTTGGATACATTTACAACCAGTCCAGACGGTTCTATGTGTATGTCCACAATCGTGTCCAGCGTATACGCCAATCCACCATCCCTGAACAATGGTACTACGTGAACACAGAAGACAATCCAGCTGACCTGGCATCACGGTCGGTTCCAGCAGCACGCCTCACACAGACGATGTGGTTCAAGGGACCAACCTTCCTGCGCAAACCGTCCATTCAGCCAGACCCAGCTCAGTCATTCGACTTAGTCTCACCGGAGTCAGATGGAGAGGTCCGTCCAATTGTGAAAAGCTTCCTCACCAATCTGCAAGGGGAAGTTCTCAGCACAGAACGCTTTGAAAGGTTCTCCACGTTCGGCACTCTCCAACGCGCCATCGCACTCCTGATCCATATAGCAAAATCCTGCAAGGCTCCGACAGGCAAGTGTAAGGGTTGGCATCATTGTGACTTACCTCGCTCAGTGGATGAGCTTTCCCAGGCAAGAGAAGTCATCATCAGAGCTGTTCAGAGGAACACATTTGTGAAGGAATTTGAAGCTCTGGAGAGAGGAATGCAAGTTCCGTTAAGCAGCTGCCTACGCTCCCTCAACCCGATCTTACAGGGTGACCTCCTCTGCATTGGAGGCAGACTGAAGAATGCGGATGTGTCCATCGAACAAAAGAATCCGGTCATTCTCCCAAAAGAACACCACGTGTCCTTGCTACTTACCAGATACCATCATGCTCAAGTAGAGCATCAGGGCCGTCATCTAACAGAAGGAGCTGTACGAGCTGCTGGACTCTGGATCCTGGGAGGCAAGCGGCTTGTGAACTCAACAATTCACAAGTGCATCACTTGTCGCAAACTTAGAGGAAGGATGCAGGAACAACAAATGGCAGATTTGCCCACAGAGCGCCTCACAACCTGCCCTCCCTTCACGTATGTGGGCCTAGATGTTTTCGGGCCCTGGCACGTCTCCACCAGACGCACCAGAGGGACGCAACCTGAGAGCAAGTGCTGGGCCATCCTATTCTGCTGCATGAGCTCCAGAGCAGTTCACATCGAGGTGATTACCTCAATGGACACCTCAAGCTGCATAAACGCGTTGAGGCGTTTCTTTGCCATCAGAGGACCAGCCAAACAACTGAGGTCAGACTGCGGCACAAATTTCATTGGGGCCTGTAAAGAACTTGGGCTGAGTGCAGATCAACCAGACAGCACAGTGCAGAGATACCTGCACCAACAAGGATGCTCCTGGGTGTTTAACCCGCCCCATGCCTCACACATGGGGGGTTCATGGGAGCGCCTCATTGGGGTAGCCCGAAGAATCCTGGATTCGATGCTCCGTGACCACAGCACTCGTCTTACTCATGAAGTTCTGTGCACTCTAATGGCAGAAGTGACCGCAATTCTGAATGCAAGACCACTAGTTCCAGTGTCAAATGATCCAGAGAATCCATACATTCTCACACCATCGATGCTGTTAACACAGAAAGCTGGTGCCCCACCACCTCCAGGTGACTTCACAGACAGGGATCTCCTCACTAAGCAGTGGCGACAAGTACAAGCCTTATCCAACGTATTCTGGAACCGTTGGAGACAAGCGTACCTGTCAACCCTACAAAGTCGCAAGAAATGGACAAGGTCCCACCAGAACCTGCAAGACGGTGACATCGTCCTCCTCAAAGACAACCAAGCTGCCCGCAACAACTGGCCTTTGGCAGTGGTCACAAAGGCTATTCCTGGAACAGATGGAAGAGTCCGTAAGGTGGAATTAAGGACAGCAAACCAGGGACAATCAAAGACTTACCTTAGACCAGTTACCGAAACTGTTTTGCTTCTCCGTAAGGACTGATGCTTCAGATGTGATTCTTGTTTGAGTTAATGTTTATTGTGGTGACCTCACAGTGGTCAGGCGGGGAGTGTGTCGCCATTAGGGCTATGTATATAGATAAACTTTTATATTGACACTTTGAGAAAGAATAGCACTTTTATTTTGATACCGTTTCCTGTATTTTCTTTACCACTTCCTGCCTTGTCATCAGTTACTTCACGTTCAGTTCCTGTCTACTGAAATCGGTTTCTACTTCAAAGAATTCCTCCGTGAACGATGCTAGAAGCAAAGTCGTAAGCGAATGCCTTGCTAAATTGAAATATTGATAGTTTAAGTTAAGTTATGTTAGAAAGAGAATGTAATAAATAGGTTAAAAAGATCGTTTTTATTTACATGTATTTACAATGAGACTTCAATGAGACTTTATGTGGAGCTGAGCTTTATGTTAAAAACAGTCAAACTTTGTTTTGTTACAGTTTTCACTCTGCCATGTAATGCTGGATTCTTCAGATAAACAACAGTGAAATGTTAACTACAGAACAGACTCCTGGTTATTGCATCAGAGTTTAACTGGTTGGATAGCTTCAGTTCATACACTGCAGGGAGGACAACACAGTGCTCCTTTAAAGCAGTGAAAAAACAAAGAGTTGCGCACGTGTGACTGTTTTGTATGGAATGTCGCTTGAGCCTGTATTTTTATCTCCACCAACATGGCCAAAGTCCGGGTTTCTATTTTGCTTTGACGTCACTTGCAAGTCACCCATAACGTAGGTGAGAACAGGAAATAACTCGTCTCTCATTCATTCATTAATGTGTCACACTAATCACTGGCACAAGTGGAAAACACACTCCAGATCGTGCGGTTAGATGAAAACACCACACTCTACCTTTGTGTTGTGCCGCATCAGAACTACTACAGAATTATCAATTATTTCAGAGTCATTTCTGGATTACTCAGACCAGCGTACTCCACACGCAAAACTCCTACACACAAGAAGTGACTGAACTCCGTTTGTCTTTCAGCCACCGAGTCATTTTTTACTGTACAGTTTTACAGCGGATATCATGACTAATCAAATTTAACTCTAATGGGATTGTTCACAGAAATGAGTCCAGAGGAGTCACTGACCGGGTCAGTATTAATGGTCAGTATTCAGTGTTGGTGACTGAAATCTGAACGCTCTGTTCAAACTGTACATTTCCTTCAATTTCACACAAACACACACAGCATCAGTCTCAGGTCTGAACCACGGTGTCGTGCTTGATGGATGAAAACACACACACACACGATTTTTGTGGTGTGTGTGTATGAATGTGCATCAATTACATTTGTTCTCTTGGCCCCAAACACACACCTGAGATATGAGTGCATTCAGGACTCGGGCCAAAATCTTGAAAGGCATCAGGGGAAAAGAAACTGCATGTTTCAGAACCTGCCCCTTTCTACTGAACCGAACCAAACCAAACAGAGTCTTATCATTGCTGCATTCCTGTCCAAGTGCTCATCAGCCGCATGACTGAAATTCAGCAGCCAAAATCACTTCAATGCCTTAAAATCCTGGGATGGAATTAAAAACCTGAGCTTACTTTTACATTTCAAAATGTGTTCAGTTTTTGTTTTGTTCATTATTATTATAATAATCATTTTGTCAAACAGCGGTGACGCATTTTAAAAATAATGCGCCTTTCAACTCTGGGGTCGACGATATATTTATTTCAAGCTGGAAATGAAAGAAGGAAAAGTGTAAAAATGAACATGAACATTATCATTTTTAAAAAGCAAAAGATTATCAAGTCACCAGCTTCCACAGTGAGGAACCCTGAAGATATTTCAGTTCCCACGATTTCGCCGAACGCTGCACTGCAACAATTTATCACGATATCAGTATCACACCATCATATTGCCCGGCCCTTGGGCTTTATAAAATCTCACCAAAACAACAAGTATGATTTAAATGTATTAATTTTGCAGCTGTCGCATGTAGTTAATGTATCATTATATTATATTATATTTTATTATGAGATATTTCCATCATATTCTGATTTTCTTTTATGGAAACATTTTATTAATTGATTTTGCAACTGTAATATTTATATGATGATAAAGATAAATAAAGAAATTATTTGAGGCAATAAGAAATATGAATTAGTTTTGCTTTAGATATTTTATGCTTTATATCTGAATTTTTATATATTTTGTAATTTAGCTATTTATTAATGTCGCACATGCATTTAAGCATATTTAAGTGTTAATTTGCACGAAATAAGTTAAATTATTATTAAATTATTGTTAATATGTACAATAAATCAGATTTAATTTTATTCTAATTAACAAGAATTTAATGATGAATGTATGATTTAGGAATTCATTTTGTTCATGTGGAGATTTACGTAATCAGTAAAATAATAAATAAGTATTTAATATTTATCACACATCTCAAATTATGCAAATAAAATGTAAAAAATTTTTTTCTTATGCTTTATGTACATACAGTACATCCCTAAACACACAATTATTTTTTGATGTTGATATTTGCGTGTCTGGTGGTTTACCTGTTGGCATCGTTCACACTGATACGGTTTCTCTCCGCTGTGGACGCGCTTGTGTCTCTCCAGGTGATATCTCTGAATGAAGCGCATGTCGCACATATCACACGCAAACGGCTTCTCACCTGGAGAGAGAGAGAGAGAGAGAGAGAGAGAGAGAGAGAGATTTTATTAACGTCATTGTGTTCGTCGTCAACAGAAAAGTTTAAAAAATGATTCAACAATTACCCCTCATTCTGCTCTACAGTGTCTCAGTTACAAACCGTTTGTGTATTATATTTAAATCACACTACAAACGGGTGAAAATTACACACATCATGGCTTTATACAAACTCGAGTTTGCAGTGAAAGCTGATAAACATAAAGGCACACTGGGGCAGATTTAGTGCTCGACTGTGATTCGTGCGATTCCAGTCTGAACATCTGCAAAAGTAACGCTTCATTAAAAAAAGTGAAAATGTAAAAAATAAAAATAAATAAAATATTAAATGGAATTAATTATTATTATTTCAATAGCAGAGACTGGAAAAAAAAATCAGTATGAAATCTATACATTTATATAAATGTATATTAATTATGCATAACTCCACAAGCATGTTAAATTTAATTACTGATTAAACAATTATAGAATTTAAAAATGTACTCTGGGTGTAATAATTATTTTTTATTTTATTACTTAAATTAACAAAAATATAAATAAATGTAAATCAGTACAATAAGTAAATTTTTAAAAAAGTATGGCAGTGTGACCACAACAACGTTAACCAATTACTGTGGGCCCAAAGTATTACTTTAAAAAAAAAAAAAAAAAAAAAAGTTCCCCCAAATAAATAAATAAATAAATAAAATTATTCTTCATCAAATAAAATGTAGATAATTATTTATATAAGTTTATACAACTGATAACTTTTTTATTTTTATTTATGGGTTAATTATTGCTGAAATATTTCTCGGCCTTTCAACCTACATTTCATTGACAGCTTTTTATTTTTCTTCTCTACTCCACCTCTACGCCATGTTTATTATTTTTAGTGAAAAACACAAAGCCACCGTGCGTTATATCAAGGTGAATGAAGTGAGTAGAACTTGTCTCTTTACACCTGGAGTCCGAGTGTGTTTTTACTGAGAGGGGAAGAACACATACCCGTGTGAGTGAGGCTGTGTCTTTCCAAGTGGTAACGCTGGAAAAATCTCATGTCACACACGGAGCAAGCGTACGGCTTCACCCCTAAACGCACAGAGCACCAATTCTCAGACACTCAGCATTAGAAACACACCACGACACTGATCACCTCCAAACCAGCACAATGATGACCCCTGAACCTCCACACTGACGCTCATATTCATCGTTCTGACATTAGGTGAGGGGAGGAAAACAAATTTATAAAAAAAAACCCACAGCGAAATATTTGATTTATGTTGTAGCTTGAAAATGACCAATCTGAGTTCTGACTTCCTGAACTAACCCAAACACTGCATTACAGCACACGGTGGGGACGGTTGCTTTTTCCGTTCATGAAGAATTTACATCGGCTGAAATGTTCACTTGCTCTAGAAATACAGACGTGAGGAAACGTTAATTTAGTGTTCTTGTTTGCTTCTTCGCTGTGTTCGAAGTCGAATCAAAGCAGCGTGCCGGGAAACAAAAACAGAAAGGCAAGAGCGCAAGAAACGTATCACTATCAAGCCAGAAACAGAAGACTAAAGCTCACTTTGGATTGCTGACTGCATTAAAATGACCATTACTGCACAACACAAGCAGGAGAAACGTTCTGGGTAAAAAACTGGACACTAGATGTTTCTTTGGGGATAAAATTCCTGAAAATCTTTCACTTTATTTTTAGAAGCACTTTTTCTCATAACAGCGTACCAACCAGCCTGGATGTGTCCTGATATGATTTCTTAATGCATTACTCATAAGGTACACGCCCTAATATTAACCGCAGTGTGCAACAGGCAGCTTAAAAAAAAAAAAAAAAAAAAAAAAGGCAGACACGTTCTTACAAAAGGGGAAGAAGAAAAAAAAAAGTTTAAACAATTCTTAAAATAACCCTCACCGTCCTACAGGATGTCTGAAACTACAGGTAGGGAAAGTTGTACGAGTGTGACTCACACCACCTTTCACTTTACATGTCGGTTATGGGGTTGTAACTCCACAGCAACGCATAAAGCACAACACTGGGCATTCCAGATTTTATCACAGGACAAATTCAAACAGTCAGTGCATGAGGGCCAGGTCTGCTTGCATGTCGATGGGAGGCACATACCCGTATGAGTGAGGCTGTGTCTCTGGAGGTGGTAACGCTGAAAAAACCTCATGTCGCACATCGAGCAAGCGTACGGCTTCACCCCTGAATACACAGAGCACCAATCATTCACATTGACCCCGCCCTTTCTACGTGTACACCATCTAATCTCCGTATCTGCGTCATACTTGTCTAAACTCATCACAGTGAACAAAGTCACAATGATGTAGATCATTTTTATAAAGCCATTTCATTCATGTGAAGGAGATTTACAGATTACACAGTGCTGCTTAAAATTGCAACCACTTTTTAAAACTATTAAATCAACAATGTTCAGTGAAAATGAGTCAATAGTTTTACTTAAAGTTCAAAAACTTTAAGGCTTACAATTTGACAGGTTTTTCAAAATACACAAACACTACGATTGTTATTCAAACTGTGTCATTTTTATCCATTTAAATGTACAAGTTTATGGGTAATGTTCTATAGCTACAAATCTCTCAACCTTGCAGAAAGTAAACACCGGTGTCCTTCCTGTAGGAATCAGTGCCTGCTCTGTACTTTTAAGTATTTTAATACATTTCAGTTCAATATTATGAAATAAAGCTGAATTTACTCGTCTAATTAATTGTACAATGGACAAACATGATGCTAAAGATATATAGTTTTTTTGATCCTGCAAAGTTTTGTTTGGTGAAGCTCGACTGGTTAAAAATGTACAATTAAAAAGGATTAACGAATGAAAACAAGCTTTAAATTGATACTCGGCTTCTACAGTAACTTCAACCAAATTCAATAACTACAAAAAAAAAGAAAAGAAAAAAAAAACAAAACAAAAAAAAAAAAACAGCCAATACTGTTTATAATTATGATGTATAAATGTTATGATGTGAAATGTTTCAGTATGAATAGTTATTATACGTTTTATATGAGTGAATTTGGTATATTAGTTTGGGAATATAGATCTGTTGTAACTACAAACTCGAGTTTGTTGTGCTGAGTTTAAATGTCCATCATGTGCAAGTGGTATAAAGAGACGAAACCTACCCGTATGGGTCAGGCTGTGTCTCTGCAGGTGGTAGCGTTGGAAAAAACGCATGTCACACATGTTACAAGCATAAGGCTTCACCCCTAAGTGCAAAAAAATAAAAATAAATAAATTTGTATTAGCCATATCATCGACCTAGCAACCTGACACTAGCTATAACCAGTTTAATTAGTACCAAACAGCGAGATCGGTCAGTGACTACAAATAAACAAACAAACTAATGCATTTATCAAGGATGCGTCATAAACGTAAAAAAAGTAAAGAAAAAGAAACTAATCAACAACACTTAAATATATGATTTGATTTAGGCATGTACCGATAAACTGTTCTACGACACTGTAATTACTGCATACAATCATATTATTGTGAATATTAGATGTGGTTTAATTAGAAAGCTTTGCAATAATCTTTAGCATTTCATGTTGCATTATGCTGAAAATAATTTAGTAAATTACCACCTTACATTGAGAAAACGTCCAAAAACTTAATATTTTTTCCAAATTGACTGTCAGAGTATCTTCATTTAAAAACAAGCTTTGCTGTAAAAGGAGTCACTTTAGAGCAAGCGATCTTCGACCACATCAGTTTTGTTTTCCATTACAACACAGACGGAGAACACTGTAAAGGTTGGAATAAATATTATAAAATTACTGTACAAATTTCTAAAGAAATACGTTTTAAAAATATTTAAAATCGGCACATGCCTAAGCACAATCATTTACTAATTAAGAGTATGGACGTTTTTGTTTATTTCTATTCCTATATGATTACTACTCATATTAATCTCGGTGAAATATCAAAGGTGGATTAAAACTAAAGATCTGCACAACATAAAAATAGTTAAAATGATAAAATACAGAGAGAGTAGTGTGGGTCATTTAGGGATTGATGAAGCATGCTGATGTTCATAACAGTGTTGCCAACTTGGACCAGAACCAACATTTCTGTATTTCTTGTTATCCTTCGATCTTTAAGACCAAAGACTTCACAGAGAAATGTGCTGTTTACATACGGAGTATAGCACTGGTGCGACGATACCATGATACTAAATGTTGTGCAAATAGTATATTTTAGAAATGAATATGATGAAGACAACAAATTCTAACATCTTAAAAACAGTAGAAGTAAGAAGTATGCAAGTATGTATGTTTACAATATAATAAGAACAGAAATATAGTATGAAATGTATTATACCATTAGTAGAATACAGTCAAGTATTTCCATACGAGTATTGTATAATCCATAAACTTCGGATATAATAGTCTGGTAAATATAGTATAATTATGGAAGTAGGATAACTAAATAAAGTATTAGAATAGAATAATACCTTCTATAATAACAGTATAACTATACAAGTATAGTAGGTATGAGTACACTAAAATTATCGCATAAGTCAACTATAAAATAAACTACATAAATATTTACTTATTACATGTACATAACTATTACTTGTAGTACAATATGCAAATATTACACCGACATAGCTAATTCAGATACTCGTAAGTATAGTAAGCTCAGCAGAATATAGGTGTAAATATACCAGTAGGATATTACTAACATACTGAGTAGAAGACTGCGACACCTATCCAGCACACAAGTGACTATAAGGAATTGTCTGGAACAATAAACAGTCGACAACATTCAGAAACTGTATTAACCCTTTATCAATTCATGACTCAATCTTTTTTTGAAAAATTTTAATTCAAGAAGTTGGCAACAGTGCTCAGGTCGCACGTATGTGGTTTATTTCTATAGAATAGTGGGTTAAGGTAGAAAGACACATACCCGTGTGAGTGAGGCTGTGTCTCTGCAGATGGTAACGGTGGAAAAAACGCATGTCACACATGGAACAAGCGTAAGGCTTCACTCCTAAATGCACAGAGCAAATTATTAGTCATGTGCATTCACTACGTCGAAAAAAATAAAAATACACGCCAAGTCATTTACAACAGCTCACTGATATAGATTCATAGTGGTCAGTTTTCAAACTTCTCATTTCCTCAGACATTAAAACAAGGCTCTGAAAATCAATAGTTAATTTTAACCACCAGAAAAATTTATACTGTTATTCCAAAATTTAATGAGTAAGCGTAGTTGTAGGTATATTTTTTTCCAAAGCTATGACACAATCTAGCAATCGAATTGTTAAAAAAAATTAATTGTAAGCAATTATGTATAAGTTTTAGCAGAAGGGGGAAAAAAAACCAACAAAAAAAAAACAACCTCGGTTTAGGGATATGGAATATGTAGTATTTATTTAAATCAGTAATCTGCGTAAATTATAATTTTTTTTATTTTGTTGCTGCACTAAAACCTAAAATGGAGACATTACTTAGAAATCATCAAGACAGCTCATTTATATACGTGCATGGGAAATACAGCATAGAATTGGAAAAAAATTTAAAAAATCATGTAAAATAACTATACTATTCTTCGTGTGCATGTGACGTCACGCTTATTTTCTAAACCGGAAGTCCGCCATGTTGGATGATAACAACAACCAAGATAGCAGCGCTTCACGTGTGAGCTGCTGCAATGCTTCGTGATTTTCTTTTTATTTCATTTCCTTTGAAGAAAGACAATGCGTACTTTGTGTGTGGGATATAATTGCGGTAATAATGCTACTTGTGACAAAGAGAAATGGTTCTTCAGAATTCCCAAAATAATTAAAAATGGCGATGGAACAGATGACGAACTGTCCAGAGAACGCCGTGCGTACGCTGTGGTTCAAAAACAAAGTGGATATAAAAAGTGTACACACCCCGTTAAAATGATCGGTTTTTCTGATGTAAAAAAAATTAGACCACGATAAATAATTTCAAAACT
>JAODTV010000019.1:1413874-1424874 GCA_025399955.1 Galeichthys feliceps
TCGACACAATCACAAACAAAAAGTCCCCAAATTTATCAAAACAATTCACTCATCGATTTACTCACCAGTGACAGATAGAGATTTATGTCACGGTTTTGGTTCTCCATGTCCCGGATGGAGCTTGGATGGAAAATACTAGTGGCGTATTTCCCAGTAAAACACTCGTGTCTTTATAATATTAATATATATAGTTACAGTCCTGTCCAGCGTGTTCCCCATGTCTCACCAGATATCAGCTGGGATCAGTTCAGTAGCATAACCGGTGTAAGCAGTGGATGGATATAGCTATTGTATATTGTATAGCTACTACCATTTCTCTTCTGGTCAAAAAATTGAAAAACACTGGACAGGCCACGCCCACAAGCAACTCAATACAAGCATTTCTTTTCTGAAGGTTAATAATAAAATACCTGATTCGCTGCTTTTCTGTCCTGCAGGTGTTTGGGGTGTCACCGCCTCAACGCTCCGTTTCTCTCTGAAGTCGTCGTCTCCTCCTGTGCCAAACTGTCGGACATGTCGGGTCCAGTGCCGAGCCGAGCGCGGGTTTACACTGAAGTGAATACACACCGGCCCCGGGAATACTGGGATTACGAGTCACATGTGGTCGAGTGGGGGTACGGAACACCACACACACACACACAGAGCTGTCTGTCTCTATGCCTTTCAGTCTTGTCTGTCTGTCTCTATGCTTTATGGTCCTGTCTCCCCTTCTGTCTGTGTGACCCGTGTCATTAAGTGTAATGAACACTGTGGATAATAAACGAGAGACGAATGTTTGCTTGTGCCGTGATTTTTAAATGTAAAATCTTCTGAAATGTCTTTGGAGACGTCTTTCTCTCTGAGTCTCAGGAGTTTTCTGGTTTAACAAACCTCTGATCATATGAACGTGTTTCGTAGAAATCAGGATGATTTCCAGCTGGTGCGGAAGCTCGGGCGCGGAAAATACAGTGAAGTGTTCGAGGCAGTAAACATCACCAACAACGAGAAAGTGGTGGTGAAAATACTGAAGGTGAACGTCCAGCACTATTAAACACAAAGTGTGGAAACGTGTGTGTGTGTGTGTGTAATCGGTGTGAATTCTGTCCATCAGCCTGTGAAGAAGAAGAAAATAAAGCGTGAGATAAAGATCCTGGAGAACCTGCGAGGAGGCCCAAACATCATCTCGCTTGTGGACATCGTGAAAGATCCGGTGGTGAGAATAAAAATACTTTCATTATGTTTCAGTCGCTTGGAAACCTAAAAAGCAGTAATGAATATTATTTAACCCTAAAGTATATTGCAAGCTCCTTATTGCTTATTCCTTATTCTATCCTTTAATGCAGCACATCATGTGTGTGTGGTGCTGTTCTAGTAAATTAATCAGTGACAGGGTGGTGTGATGAAGCAGAGTTACTGTCCCTACCCTAGAGTTGATTATTTTCCTATAAAAGAACGACCTGAAGTGTTTTATTCCACTTACACCACAGCAATTTGACATTGTTTTATTTTTTATGAAAGAACAACGCATACTTTTTATCCATTTATAGTTATATTTAATATTGAAGGTCTCGCTTATGTTAGAGAAGCTATAAACAGTCGTTCCCTCACCAGACTCTCTGTTTTTCTCTCTCTTTAACTTATTAAGACAAAAAACGCAGCTTGTCAAGGGATTTAAAAAAAAAATTTCCTCGTAAACTTAAAGGTCCAGCTTTACCTGTGACTGTTACAAGGTGCTGACGCTGGAGACTCCTTCCATAAACATGTCCATACAGAAAGAAAACTTCACCATGTCGATGTTTTTTTTTTTGTTTTGTTTTTTCACGGTCAGCTGAATAATCTATGTTTGTTTGTTTGTTTGTTTTTGTTTATTTGACTCTACAGTCCCGAACTCCTGCCTTGGTTTTTGAACACGTGAACAACACAGACTTTAAGGTAATTACTAAAATAATACATAGTTATTTGCTTCCCTTTTACTATGCTTCTGTATCGAAAATAAAAATGGAGCACAATTTGGTAACTGCTTGATATGCCTTCTTTCTTTCTTTCTTTCTTTCTTTCTTTCTTTCTTTCTTAATAAAGCTTCTAGGCAAATTAGAACCCTGAGAAAGCGTGTCAATGTTTGAAATATCAACAATAACAATATATCGTATGTAAAATATCACAATATATCCTGTATTTGATTATCAGCACTTACCTGGTCAGTGCTTTACCACAGGGCTGGGCGATATGATGATATCAAACCAATATCATGATCATTTGTCACAATACACTTTTCTGAAATATCGTGGCTTATTGTATGTTCAGGTGTTTTTTTTGGGGGTTTTTTTTTTTTTTTGACAAATGGTCACGACCCCTGGTTTGGAAGCAGCTCTTTGGATGATAACATTTTGTCCTTAACCTGTAAAATTGATAATTTTCGCTTCTCATTTTCAGTGTTCTAATTTGTTCATGTCGTTTGTTTGCCTATGTGTCATGGTACGTATTGTTATTGAGGGTTGGCGATCTGGCCACATGACGATCTTTTGGGGTCGAATCACGATCCACGATCTGAATCACAATTCTCCTCCAGGTTTAGTTGAGCCCATGTGGTCAGTTGTGGTGATTAGTAGTGCACATGTTCACCTGGATACAAAGCCTGTCACTTTAACTCGAGGCTAACGGCCCAACTCACAAATCTGTGCATCCTGTTTTCGATCTGATTTTATTCTAAAAGTTCTGACAGGAAGTGATTTGTGTCTCCGCCTCTTTAACGCGCCTTTCAGTTTTGCTTAATTCATGTGGAGTAACCGCCAAGGAGGTTATGTGATGTTTTCGGTGCGGTTTGTTTTTGTCTGTAAGCAGGATCGCATAAAACCTACCACCCTGATTTCTATGAAACTTAGTGAAAGGGTGTAGCTTGGGCCAAGGAAGAACCTGTTACGTTTTTGGAGCGGATCTGAGTTACGAGGCAGAGCCAAAAATTTCGTTTCACTTTCGCTAATGACGTGAGATTGGCCTTGGTGGAGGTCTGTGCTCTCTGAGTGCCCTTCTAGTTTGTTTGTGTATTTATTTACGTCTCATGTACAGTGATATAATTTGATCATATATACAGTAAGTCTGCATGGCCAGTGCTTCTTATTCTTGTTGTGTAAATGCATATATTTCTAAAAAAAAATTCCCTTTTTATTTTGTTAGCAACTCTATCAGACGTTGACGGACTACGACATTCGGTTCTACATGTACGAGATCCTGAAGGTAGAACATTAACCAGTCGTGTTCTAGCTACACAGAATAAACTCATGTGTTTCTCTTTCATTATATTTATATTTAATGTTTTTTTTTCTTCTGCAGGCTCTTGATTACTGCCACAGTATGGGGATCATGCACCGAGACGTCAAACCACACAACGTCATGATCGATCACGAACACAGGAAGGTACGCAGGACAGATTCACAGCACCAGCTGAAATGGCGTTGAGCTGTATTTTGTTTTGTTTTGTTTTTTTCCCACCATATTAAACAGTGTAATTGTTTTTTTTTAATTCTCCTCAGTTGCGTCTTATTGATTGGGGTCTCGCGGAGTTTTATCACCCGGGGCAGGAGTACAACGTCCGAGTCGCCTCACGCTACTTCAAAGGACCAGAGCTTCTCGTCGACTATCAGGTCAGAGAAAGAATTTTACATTAAAATAACCAGTGTGTCATTTTATTTCTTAAATTCAGATAACAGAAATATAAATACTGTAATATTAAATGTTAAATATTAAACACTTCATATCAGGACAAATCATTAGCTGCTGTCATCATACTATTCAGTACAACATGAGTCTAATGAAGTCCAGCTTGTTTTCTAATTATCCGCGTCTCGTACCTGCGTTCCAGATGTACGATTACAGTCTGGACATGTGGAGTCTCGGCTGCATGTTAGCCAGCATGATCTTCAGGAAGGAGCCTTTCTTCCACGGCCATGACAACTACGACCAGGTAAACGGCGTCTACGCCGTCGTGGAGCTTCTACACATGTTTGCGAGTCTTTAACAAATCAGCAAACAATAAAAAAGTCGCAGCGATGTCATCTAAAGAGACCGCACGATACCAGCGCGTTCTGTTTTCTGAAAACAATACTGAAGCTTTGAGTATCAACAGCACATATCCATACTCATCTCAATTATTATTTTCTTTAACAATCTAGTCATGTCTCCTTAACATGACTAAACATCTCCAGTTAGAATAAAAATCTTTTCCAAATTCAATTCCAATCTTTTCCATTTGTTACAGGATCGGATCGAATTCATTCTTTTTTTCCCTTTGATAGCCGATCAGTTTTGGGTTTTTTGTTGTTGTTTTTTGTCTCCAATTCCAACCAATCACAGGGATGCACTACATTAAAATAAATTAATAAATAAATATAGTCTTGTGTTTACACCAGTCACTCTTGTGTAGCAGTGCAGACACACTCTATCATCACACAACCAACTGGAATGAGTTTTCTCTCGAATGATCACCATAAACATCTGTTTTCACGCTTCTCATTAAGACCCTCTGATTGGCTGTAGTACGACCTGCAGAAGACAAACCACTCATTATGGTCATCACTAACAAAGATGGCGGACAAAACTTAGGCGTGATGCAGCAGGACCGTGCATCTCCTGCATCTTTGGCGAATTGTTGGATCCAGATGTAAAAAAATTCTTTGCTCCAGGATTTGCATTCGGATTAATGGCGCCGTTGTGTTTCTGATCTGTGTGTAGTTGGTGAGAATAGCCAAAGTCCTCGGAACTGAAGATCTCTACGATTACATCGACAAATACAACATCGAGCTGGAACCTCGCTTCAATGACATCCTGGGAAGGTGAGTGTGTGCTGACGAGCTGACACAGTGATCCCAATAAAGTATCAAGGAGTTTAGATACCAAAACCAAATGCTGTCCATAAATAAGTAAATAAATGAAGACAGCTTGAAGTCCACCAGGAAAATTCTGATTTCCTTTTGTTTATGGGTTTTAATAAAGTGTTTTGTTTTAGTTTACTGTTTAATAGCAGGAATATCGAAGCGTGTACGGAATAGCGAAGCGTGTACGGAATAGCGAAGCGTGTATGGAATAGTGAAGCATCAGGAATAGCGAAGCGTATGGAATAGTGAAGCATCAGGAATAGCGAAGTGTACGGAATAGTGAAGCATCAGGAATAGCGAAGCGTGTACGGAATAGTGAAGTGTACGGAATAGTGACGCATCAGGAATAGCGAAGCGTATGGAATAGTGAAGTGTACGGAATAGTGAAGCATCAGGAATAGCGACACATACGGAATAGTGAAGCATCGGGAATAGCGAAGCATATAGAATAGCGAAGCATCAGGAATAGCGAAGCGTATGGAATAGTGAAGCATCAGGAATAGCGAAGTGTACAGAATAGTGACGCATCGGGAATAGCGAAGTGTACAGAATAGTGAAGCATCGGGAATAGTGAGGTGTACGGAATAGTGTAGCATCAGGAATTGCGAAGCGTATGGAATAGCGAGGTGTATGGAATAGTGAAGCATCAGGAATTGCGAAGCGTACAGAATATTGATGTATATGGACGACTTTTTATTAATAAAGTTTCATTGATTAGTTTACTGTTTATTAACAGTGAAACGTATGGAATAGCGAAATATGAAGAAGAGGGAAAAGAATGGAATACTGAAATGTATGGAATAGTGAAATGTGGGGAAGAACAACAAATATGGAATATTAGAGTATTTTTTTTTTAGCTATGTTTTAATATATCGCCTTCTCCTGTCTTTCCTTCTCCTCTTTCTCATATTACATATTAAATTGTAATTTTACGGACCCTGACCCAGTTATGGCAAAAAAAAATAGGCACTGTACGGAATGCTGTCTTCGTTGGGCGGGATACTGATCAGACCCGACTTTTTCCCATTTTCTTTTGGCCCAGATTCTGTCTATAAAACTGCATTTTGATTCCACAGAGCAAATCTAATCACCAGCGTCTGTGTGAAATGGAGTCTTCCTGTAATATCCAGTGAAAGGAGAAAAAATGTGGCATGAAGTTTGGAATATCGGCTTCTGTCTGTATCGTTATATCATTAACGCAGACGTTAAGCTCAGAGGGATGAGTTAATGCTAAACTAAGTGACATTTTTACATTTCCTTTTCAGTTTCTTTTTAATTTTTGGACATAAGAAAGCTTCCACTGTGAATGATGGGAAAACGTGCGTGTCGGGAAAAGTATAGCTCCATAATATGATGATGTAATTCCGTGTAATGGGGTTCCTGATGTTCCGTATCCTTCCTCTCGTCATCTGTGTCGCCGTAGACATTCGCGTAAACGATGGGAGCGCTTTGTACACAGTGAGAATCAGCACCTGGTGAGTCCCGAGGCTTTGGACTTCCTGGATAAACTGCTGCGATATGACCATCAGGCCCGACTGACGGCGCGGGAGGCCATGGAGCACCCCTACTTCTGTGAGCCGCTCTTCACTGACGATTTATTTTAGTTCTGCCTCCGAGATCTTTTCTCTTCATGCTGTAAATTTAACCCCCCTCTCCCTCCCCCTCTCCTCTCTCCTCCTCACTTC
This sequence comes from Galeichthys feliceps, assembly GCA_025399955.1. NCBI lineage: Eukaryota > Metazoa > Chordata > Actinopteri > Siluriformes > Ariidae > Galeichthys > Galeichthys feliceps. The sequence goes on from JAODTV010000019.1 coordinate 1,420,410, forward strand.
AGACCCTGTGGTGAAGGATCAGTCTCGCATGGTGGGGTCCGTTAACGTTCCAGCACTCAACACTGCAGTGAGCACCGCCACACTGATCACGGGTAAGAACAGGAAGTGAGGTAATGCAGAACCGCCACTCTCACTTCTTCCACTCATCACTCAGATACAGGATAAACCCTGAGATTCACTTTCACCTTTCACCTTTCAGCCATTTAGGCCACACAGGTGACGCCATCATGAAGTGTCCACATTAAAACACATACGGGGGGGTCAAGCACGGTTTTTGTATTATTATTATTATTATTATTATTATTCTCTCTTCTCCTCATCCTTCTTCTCCTAGGTATTGTTGTCTTTCTTCTTCTCGTTTGTCTCCTACTTTCCCTTTCTTTCTTTCTTTCTTTCTTTCTTTCTTTCTTTGTAATCTCTTTTCTCCTCCTAATCCTCTCTCTGCCTCTCCTCCTTGTCTCTCTTTCTTCTTTTCCTTTTCTTTCATCTTATTTTTCTCCTCTCTCGTTCTCTTCCATCCTTCCCTTACTCATATATTTTTCTCCTCTTTCCTCCTTCGTCTCCTCTTTCTTTTTGTCTTTCTCCTTATTCTCCTCCATAAGCTTCTCCTTCTTTCTTCTCCTCCTCCTCGTCTTTCTTCTTTTTATTCTCCTCCATCATTTTCTCCTTATTTTTTTTCCCCTCCAACTCCACGTTCTTGTTCTTCTCCTCATTTCCATTCTTCTCCTCAGTCTTCTCCTCTTCTCTCTTCTTCTGCTTATTTAATTTCTTCTCCTCCTCCTCCTTGTCTTCCCTCTTTTTGTCCTTTTTAAGTTATATTTTGGGTTAAATTCCTAAAGCCTGTGTGTACTGGATTAGTTTATTAACCTTTAATGTTAATGAGATCGAGTAAAAATGCGGGACCTTTGATGAGAGTAATACCGAGTGAGGTTTATTCTGGACTCAACTTTAACATGAATGTGATGATCTCATTCCTTGATGCAGTTTATTTATTTTATTTTATTTTTAATACCCTTGTTTGTTTCCCCTCCCCCACAGGGATCGCTGCTCTTCCTGCCTCCACGGCTCTGGGCCCGCTCGCCGGCTCGCCCGTCCTCTCAGCTGCCAATAACCTCAGCGCCGTCGTGGCCACCGCTGCTGCCGGAGCCACGCAGTGACCCAGAGGGATGGACGGCCTCTGACCTCTCGCTTCAGCCTGCAGGGGATGATGGGAAAAGTGTGTCCCTCCGTATGCCCCTCCCCCTGCTTTTCCTGGTCCCTCCCCCTTTTCTCTCTCCTACGCCACACTTGTAAAACATTCACCTCAAGTTAAACAAACTCTCTACTGGTTTAACAGTTTACCTGAACCGTACGGACTACTCAGTGTGTGTGTGTGTGTGTGTGTGTGTGTGTGTGTGTGTGTGTGTGTGTGTGTGTGAGAGAGAGATTGAATGATGATGTTAAGCACATTTTTCCCGCATGTTACAAAGGAAAGGTGTGTGTGTGTGTGTGTGTGTGTGTGTGTGTGTGTGAGGCTGATTTAGGATTAGCTGTATGCTAAAAACTCAAACACGGCTAATCACAAATCAGGGTGGTGGTTTTTTTCACCGACACGGAGTCAGTGATTTTTTTTTTTTTAATTGATTTATTTTTTGTCGAACTGCAGTTCCACTGGGTCGATCGTTGAGCCTAAAGGAAAAAAAGATCATGTTCAGTGTTTACATGTTTCTTCCTTCACGCTGCTCAGCTTCAGTATCCCAAAACATCGTCCAGATTTTACATCCAGTTCACATGTCAGTGTTTTGTTTTTTTGTTTGTGAAAATGTTTACTGCACACAAACACAGGACGTGAATTATCACGAAATATTCACACCTCAGAAGCTCTGAGATGTTCCTCTGATACGCACTCGGAGCTCTGACGTCTTTATTCTAATGGTTTTAAATATTTTTTTTTTTGGCCTGGAAAAATAAAGTAAATTTGACTGAAAAATAATTAGGATTAAATACAAACACGTTTAAAATTTAAATTCTATCACAAATCTGAGGAAATAAAGAATTAAAGTGGTTATATAGTTTATTTAGGGTCCCAAGCATCAGGAAGCTTTCATCAGGATCCTCCTTTTAATTCTTCTTGTTTTTCTCCTTGTTCTTTATCCTTGGTTTGTTTGGTTTTTTCCTTTTTCATTTCCTCTTTCCTCTTTTCTCTTCTCTGTTTTTCTTATATTTCTTTTTCCTTCTTGTTTTTCTTTTTCTTCTGCGTCTTTTTTTTTCTTTTCTATTTAACAAATCAGAGCAGAAATAAATAATTAATTAAAGGTGCAAGCATGAAGTCGTTTTCATTCGGATTCTTTTTTGTTCTTTATTTTCCTTTTCTTGTTTTTTCCTTATTTTTTATTCTTGTTTCTTATTCTTTCTCTTATTTTCTCTTTTCCTTTTCTTCTGTTTCTTGTTTTTACCTTTTGCCTGTTAACTTTCTTCTTTTCTTTCTTTCTTCTTTTTCTCTTCTCGTTTTGCTTTATATTTTCGCCTGAGATGTTCTCTCCGGTGCGTCTCGTGCAAAACGAGAAATCGTTCCTCACTGAGCATCAGCAGTGTCATAGCGTAAATGCGTAACAAGATCATAAACAAGATCGTAATCATCGTTTCTTGACGTATCGTCTGTTCTTTCCTCAACAATAAATAGCGATTATGCAAATAAACTCTAATCTCACATGTTTATTTGTTTGTTTGTTTTGAGGTTTTCAGCTCCGTGTTGGTGTAAAAGCTTTAGCGCTGAACCTCGATGGCCGTAGCGTTTTAATCGTACTGGTGCTGCCTGTTAAACACTCGCCGCGTCCTCGTGATCGGTGTTTTAAACGGAATCACGCGTGTGTTTAGATGCTGCAGGATCGTCATCTCTCCATCATGTGGAATCCTGCAACAGGAAATTCATCACCACAGAGTGTTTACTGTCCACAAACACTTCACATGGCAATATCACTTTTCTAACTAATTTTCTATGTTCTGAAACCTGCTGCTATCCTCCTCAGATGAGCTCTTCAGTGGATTCGGTTCTTCAGATGTTCTTTTTTATTTTAAAGGCAGAAATAAATATATTTAGTTTAATTTCAATCCAAAAGTATTAATTCCATGTCATAAGCCATCCTTTTATTCTTCTCATCAGGCAGAGCTGCACTCTGATTGGCTGATGGAGAGTACTGGGTAACCAATTAGTGAGCTTTCTCTTAATTTATGCATTTGGGGGGGAAAAAAAAGAACCCTTTCAGAGCGTGCATCGGGATTTAAAGTTTAAATCCCAAACTTTTGATTCGTACACGCTTATTTATGGAAGAAAATCTCGAGACTTTCAGAAGCGTTCCTCATGCAGATGATTTTCCTTTTGTAAATGAAAGCCAATGGAAAAATGCAGATCTTGTGTAAGTTGTGTAGAAAAGAATTTGGTGAAAATTGTACAGTGTACGATAAACTGTGACACGTTCAGTGACATCACACCAAAGTCCTCAGAGCTTTCCACTTCACTCAGACTGTTCAGTGACATGACAGAAAAATGACACTCACTCAGAAATCCATCAAATTACACACACACACACACACACACACACACACACACGAGTTCATGATGAGAATCGTGGAGTTTTTTTATTTTGCAGTATTGCAATTTTTCTTTTCTCCGCCTCCGAGAGGATTTTAACGCCCCTTCAGCACATCATAAAGATCTTTACTTGGTATTGGGTTTTTTGTTTTCTGAACTGCCAGCGTTTATCCACGATGTAAATCTGACCCACACACACACACACCCTCTCACTCATGGTTGTATATATGTCTCTGTCCTCCTGTAGAGCAGTAGTGTTTCAGGATACTTGTGTAAATAAATGTGTTTTATTTATTGCACGTGTACAGTTTTTTTCTTTAATGTCCTTTATATAATTTTTAGAAAAGCTTGAAAAAAAAAAATCAGCATCTTTAGTTCATGTCTTATTCTCGAGCAGCTCATAGCTCTGATTTTATATTTCAGTTTTAAAGAGTATTTCATTTCAACATTTAACCTTCAACCTGTGTTTAGTTTTAATGTTTAATTATAACATTTCATTTTTAACTGAGATTAACATTTAATCTAAAAACATAATTTTATTAAGTATTAATTTAACATTTAATTTTAATGTGAAAGCATCTTTAATTTTTACTTTTAATCAAAATGTGTTTGATTTTAACCTTTAATTTTAAAAGCATGTTTAAGTTAATATTTAGTTTGAAACATTTCAGTATTTAACTTACATTAAATTTTAAGATTTAATTTTAGCATTTTAAAGCACGTGTTTAACCTTAATTTATATATTAAGGCGCGCTTTTAAAGTGTTTCATTTTAATGTTTAATCCATCCATCCATCCATCCATTATCTGTAGCCGCTTTATCCTGTGCAGGGTCGCGGGCAAGCTGGAGCCTATCCCAGCTGACTATGGGCGAGAGGCGGGGTACACCCTAGAC
>JAODTV010000019.1:2663098-2676149 GCA_025399955.1 Galeichthys feliceps
TAATCCATTTTGGAATAAGGCTGTAACATAACAAAATGTGGAAAAAGTGAAGTGCTGTGAATACTTTCCGGATGCACCGTATGTAAGACTGAAGACCCCTGCAATACACAAAGAGGCTTGATGCTCTTTTCTAGTAGAGGCATCATAAAATAATTATCGTCGGAGTCTTGTTAAAACCAGTATTTTGCAGAAAACATTGCCTTACTAAATTTAAGATGATGACACAGTTATATGGTATGCTTCATGCAATGCAGTGTGAATGGTGTCTGGCCATTCTGAAAAATAGTTCAGAATTATCACACTCTTTTGATTTTTATCTCACACTTTCTCAGCAATGGCTGGTTGTGATATTTGATGGGAGATCTAAAATCTAAAATCTTTCAATAGCTTGACATACTCAGATATGTACATTAACATGAGTAATGCGTCACAAAGTCTCAGTGGCATAATAAGAATGGTGTATGGGGTCACATATAAAGACAGATAGACAGTTACATTTTTTTAATTTGTATTTTTGTGTCTGTATTGCTCTTCTGGCACCATGCCACTTTGTCTGAATGCCAAATGTGGTAATACCACGTCTGCACCAGAATCCCCTCTGTAGGAGAGATAGGCTGGTGAGACACCATTTCTGTTCAGAGAAACAGAACAGCAGCAATGCCTGGGAGAGCTCAAAGTGTGAGTGAATAAACTCACAAATGCTAAATCTCAAGTGCAACGAACCCACCAGTCCCCAGTCATGTCTACTGCTCCAATCAACTTCCACCCTGACAAGTTTGCGGGAGAAGCTCCTCAATGTGAGAGATTCTTGCTACAATGCTCACTATAATTCACTGGCCAAGTGGGGATAAATGACCAACAGAAGATTGCTTAATTTTTAAGTCTGCTTACTGGTAAAGCTCTAAAATGGGTTACAGCTGTCTGGGAAAAGGAAGGTGAATTTCTCTCCTCCTGTGCCACTTCATCGAAATGTTCCACTGAGTTTTCAACCAGGCTCTTGAAGGGAAGGAAATCAGAGAGCTGTTGCTTGCAGTAAAACAAGGAAAGAGACATGCAACAGATTAAGCCCTTGTATTCTGCACCATGGCAGCTGTTAGCAGATGGAATGAGCTAGCACTCAAACCTGCTTTTCACCAGGGTCTGAATGTGGAAGTGGTCACTGAACTGGCTTGCTGAGATTAACAAATCGCCCTCAACTCACTTATTGATCCAGCCATTCACTTCAACAATCTAATCCAAAACTGCTCGACCTACCTCAGGAATGTCAATCCCAGAGCATGACTACAGAACCCATGCAAATCGCTAATGCCAAGTTGGATCTTGCTAAACATGAGACAAGGAGAAGGGAGAGACTGTGCTTCTACTGCAGAACTTTGAATCATTTGGTGGTAAAATGTCCCAAGTGAGGACAATACCTCAAGTCCAATTCCATGGCTGAGAGAATCTCCACTTCCACCTGCAACCCCTCAGTGAGTTTGTCTCCCCATTCTCTTACACTGAATGTTCAGATAAGGCACTTGGGATCTGTTTCTATTCTCTCAGCCTTGACCATCTTAGCAGTAGTCGGCAACTTCACTGATCACAACGTTGTTCTGAAGCTCAAGCTCCCCACACAGCCACTCCAGCACCCTCTGCAAATACCACTGATGGAGGACCCATGGGAACTGGTAAAATCATGCTATGCACCAAGTCTCTTCTCCTCCAAGTCAGCACACGTCATGTGAAGTCTATCTCTTTCCTGGTTATGGTCACCACCAAGCACCTGATAATACTGAGGTTTCTCTGGATGCAATAACATGATCCCCAAAACTTCTGGCAGGTTAAGGAAATCATTAAATGGTCCAAACCATCAGTGGAAAGTCCCAATCTTCCTGTAACCACAATCATTCCTGAAATGAATCAAGACTACATGGAAGGGTTCAGTAAAACCAAGGTGAGCAGTTTACCACCCCATAGACCCTAGGACTGTGGGATCACCCTCTTTCCTGGCACCACACTCCCACATAATCACACCCTCTTTCACTCAGTAAGCAGCAAGCCATGGATGAATATGCCCTCCAACAGGGCTACATCTGCCTATCCACCTCTCCAGCCTCTGCAAGTTTTGTTTTTGTGGAAAAAGGGGGAGAACTGCATCCTTGAATTGATTATAGAAGGCTAAACCAGATCATCATAAAATATCCCTATCGTCTGCCACTAGTCCGATCTGCTCTGGAACAGCTTTGTATGGCCAAGATCTTCACTAATTTTGATCTCTGCAATGCTTATAATTTCATGTGCATGCAACCTGGTGACGAGTGGAAGACAGAATTTAGCACCACCTCTGCCCACTATGAGTACTGCATTATGCTGTGTGGTCCCTCTTGTGCCTTCGCTATTCTGATTAATGATGTGCTCAGGGATGTGCTGGGCAAATTTTTTGATTAACTATATTGATGATATTTTGATGTACTTGCCTACCCTTGAAAGTCACATAAATCCTGTCAAGCAAGTGTTATCCCATCTAATGGAGAATCGGCTCTAAGTGAAAGGCAAAAGATGTAAACTCCACAGAGTGGCATTACTGACTGGAATAATCTGTGTAAGTATCATTTGTAATCCAAATGAATTTGATGACTTTGAAGGAGGTAGAAAAGTTTCCAAGGCACTAAGGGGAATGACAATAAAAACCCACTTGACCTGACCTGTGTTGAGTGGATACTCCTCCAAATCAAGAGAAGCCAATTGGGTTGGTTCAGGTGCCTAACAAGGTTGCCCCATATTGGCTCCCGCTAGCCCTGTATGAGGTACACCTTACTGGATGGAGAACCTAGGGCAGATCCAGGACCCACTTGAATGATTATATATTACATTTTGCTTGGGAACATGTAGAGATCCCCAGAAGGAGCTGGATTGTTACTGTATTAACTGCACTATTTGTATTTTTGGAATAAAGTAGATAAATTTGGACTGATATTTTCAGCTTATTTCCACTATCACCCCCACTAGGAGGAAAATGAATGAATAAATGTGTAATGCATGGGCCAAAAGAAAGTGGTCCATCAAACGAACAATCAGAGATTCGGACTTGTGATGTCTGTGATTGAATGTTAAAAATTATGATGTTTTCTACTCTATGTTGCATGCTTTAAAACTTCTGTTACTCTGTCATACTATGTTATACAACCTGCACTAGGTAACACGAAATATAATTTGGATGTGACACAGTTTCCTCTAGAATCTGCTTTATTGAAATAAAATTCAACAGTTCTAGCAATTAGCAGAACATGGGCAAGAGAGAGTGCAGTTATGTTGAAAAGGCTCTTAATGCTGTCATGTGGAGGAGGAGAAAATCACTTGAGACTCAGCATATGAACAAAAGGAGGAGGCCCATCATCCACATAACAAAAAGCAGGGGTTTAGCATTGACTGAATCGTGATGACTGTGTTCGCCATTCTGATTCTTAACAAATCAGAGTCGGCTGCATCTAATGCTGTAGGCTGTATCTGCGCTATTAAAAAGCCATAATCCAGATCAGATATGCTTCCGGCTATGCTGTTTTATTGTGTGTTTCATCCACCGTTATTTTGTGACCCTCTCATTGTCCCTGCATTTATCAGCAATTATCACATTGTTCATTGCTTAGTTGCACACCTTAATGATGCACACCTCCTGGTGAGACTCAATCACAAACTTCAAATTATATCATCCCTGGCCTTTCTGAGAGTTGACCTACAGCTTAAAATACTGGCTTCAGTTGTGGAGCATAAAAGCTTACTTACATTAGCTAAAGTGGCCTGCAACCTATCTGACCATTAGCAATGTACAAATGGGCTACAAAGTAAATGATAAACAACATACAACAACATCAAATGCCTTAGTAAGGTGTTGAGACACTTTGAGCCACCTGAACAGCTTGAATGAGCCTTCACACTGATTCTACAAGTCTCTTAAACCTATACTGGAGGGAAAACCATACTTCCAAAAGATATTAGTGTTTTGCTGATGGTGCTGGAAAGCACTCTGTAAAACATTACATTACATTACATTACATTACATTACAGGCATTTAGCAGATGCTCTTATCCAGAGCGACGTACAACAAATGCAAAAGTCAGGCACAAGAAGTGCTGAACTTCTAGACAAGAAAGTTCGAATGCCAAAGGAAAAAGTGACAGAATAACAGTTAGCATAATACAACCCCAATTCCAAAAAAGTTGGGAAGCTGTGTAAAATGTAAATAAAAACAGAATACAATGATTTGCAACGCTCATAAACCCATATATTTTCACAATAGAACATAGACAACATGTCAAATGTTTAAACTGAGAAAATGTACCATTTTAAGAAAAAAATAAGGTAATTTTGAATTTGATGGCAGCAACATGTCTTAAAAAAGTTTGGACAGGGCCATGTTTACCGCTGTGTAGCGCCCCCCCTGTATTGTGAAAAATATGAGTTTATGAGATTTGCATATCATTTGCATTGTTTTTATTTACCTTTCACATAGCGTCCCAATTTTTACGTCCCAGTAAATGTTTCATTTTGTGCGTCCCAAACCTGTACAGTTTGTAATATAATGGATATAAATATAATAATTCTGCAAATAATTTTTGATTTGTACCATCGAAAATGTTTGACGTTTAAAAGTGTTTGATTTTACATTAAGCTTTAAAGGTGCAGTATGTAATCTTTAAAGCTGTTTTTATACCTGTAATGATTAGTGTGCGTGTGTGTGTCTTGGTTGTCGCACATCGGCGACCGTGCGTGATGTTCCTGAGGGACTGGATGAGGTTTAAGCCAGATGTTTTCTGTATGTGGGTAAATACTTGTGGAAAGTTTTAATATCTGTAATGGCTGTAAATCACAGCATCGGTGTTCGTCTCTTTCAGCCTGCTGGCCTGGAACCTTCGGTACTAACTGTTCCCAGCTGTGCACTTGCCCACATGGCACTTCCTGCCACCACATCAGCGGAGAGTGCGGCTGCCCGCCGGGTTACACAGGAAATGGCTGTGAGCAGAGTGAGTGCAGCCAGACTCTCTCTCTCTCTCTCACACACTCACACGTTCTTTCATGTTACGTTATTTTTTTCTCTCCGCAGCTTGCCTGCCTGGTACCTTTGGCCTCAACTGTAATCGGGTGTGTCAGTGCTCAGAGAGGAACCAGCTGTGCCACCCGGTGTCAGGAGAGTGCTACTGTGCTCCGGGGTACACCGGACCCAAATGTGATCTGGGTAAAATGGCCACTTTTTTGAATTTGTAACAGAAAATACCAAGTCTGTGACGCTACAGTACATTAAAGCGTTAAAGGTGCCGTATGTAACATTTAACACTGCTTTTAGAGCTATAATAATAACCTGCTTTCAACAATACCTTAGAGAAACTGCTGCACGATAATTTCATCCAACAGATCTGGCTATTTTTTTCCCCCACTTAAAACTTGTGTTTTTCTGGCCCAGAAATGAACTCTAACCTCACCTCCAGTTTTCCTTATAAGGCAATTCATAAGGTCTACACATCATCTTGGATGTCTTATCGATATTCACACTGCAACTACAATTCCACAAGGCAGCATAAGGCCTTAAAAAATTACATACAGCCCCTTTAATTTGATGTCATTATGTCTGCTATGTGTATTTACTTTCTAGAGTGTGAGAGTGGGCGCTATGGTCCAGACTGTGAGAGAGTGTGTCGGTGTGAGAATGGTGGGGTGTGTGAGGCCACCACAGGCGCATGCAGATGTCCACCTGGGTTTATAGGAGCTCAGTGTAACATCAGTGAGCCGTTTAGTTTTAAATCCAATATTAAAACCAATACCCTTTACTGCATAAAGCTGCTTTAATGCCCATTTCCTGTTCCAGCATGCCCGGCTGGGCGTTACGGGCAGGACTGTGCACATGCTGCCGTCTGCAGGGACGGGGCGAGGAATGACCCGGTCACGGGGAGGTGTGTATGTGCTCCTGGGCGCCGAGGAGAGAACTGTGAACAAGGTTAGTGAACTGAGAGATGACACACGTTATCCAGTTTATTAGGTAAACTAGTGTACAAGTCCTTTTACAGGTAACACGGTTACGGAGTGTGTAGTAAATGTAGTGCAGTAACTGTGATTAGTAAATCTAAGAAATGTATGTTTTGGTATTCGTTATAGTGTAGCACGGGAAAGGAAGTGGAGTAAATGTAGAGTATAAATTTGTGCGACCCAAACCTCTATAGTATTAGTGTAATATTATGGAAATGAGAGGCTCAGGCCTCGGCTCTGGAGCGCGTCAGGATGAAACTAAGTGCACTCCTGTGTTAGTCTGACCCGCCCTAACGCACAGTAGGAATTTGGTGAAAATCTGAGGATGATTAATTTTTTGCCCAAAAAACTCACCCTCCTCAGATCTTCACCGAATTCCTACTGTGTGTTAGGGCGGGTCAGACTAACACAGGAGTGTAAATGGTTCCATTCTGACACTCTCCAAAGCCGAGATACGGTATAGAGCAGTGTTTCTGAACCACTGGGCCGTGAATTTTTTTTCAAATTTAAAGCCAAATACTAAATAGTTCAGGATGTCGTAGTGTCCCAAATCCGGTAGCTGGTTTGCCGAACACTTCAAGTGGAGAAAACACATTTGTGGGTAAATTAAGAAGAACAAGTCTTTATTTTTGTCACATTCCTCCTCTACATTTAACGCATGCACAGCGAGAGAGCGCGTACACACACACAGAGCATGTGCAGAATAAATAAATATGTTTGTGGGTAAATTCTATGGATCTGTGATGCCTGCTGGAAGAGAACAACAGGGAGGATTGCGAATCGAGCGGCTGTGGTTTGTTTACACCTGATACTAAAATTTCTAGCGTCCTAGCAACCATTTCAAAGATGCGGACAAAAAGCCCAGAAATTCCTCTTTACCCGGGCAAAAGCGATACAGGATTTATCTTGTAGTGTCCTGATCCCCAGATATTTAACCCAGACACACATAAAAAGTTGCACTCCTCCATGTTTTCATCTGTGTGTCCGTGTAGAACGATGTCATCCAGCTCACCGGATGGATAATTTTCCAGCTCATAATGAATAACTTTATTTAAACACAATAAGTTGATCAGCAGAGCTGGTGGGATCGGGCATGTACAGATACAAATAATTACAAATACAAAAGACGAAAAATATACACGTCTTAAAAAAACATTAAAATCTGTTCATCATCTTCACATTAAGTTAATTAATAGTTTGCATAACTATTGTCTTTGTATTTAGTTCCGGCTACAATAGGATAAAAATTTATTCTCCTAATGTCAAATTTAGCTAGTAAATTTTTCTTTTGTAGGAAAACTCCTTCTTTGTTAGCGTGTGAGGATCTATCCCACTGAGTGGTTTCTATATCCACTTGGTTCTAATAACTTTCTTGTTTGCTGAACACAAACATGGCGATAAATTCTTGTGCTAATCAAACAGACTTCACTTCTGGATCATTAATCTCTTTTGGCTGAGAATGCCCCGCATGCATGGTTTTGGCTTCTGACACATCCGTACAGTTTTAAATACAATACCTACAATTAAAGACAGTTTCTTTTTACTGCATTTATTTAATTCCTGGGCTCCCATCTGTAACAGGGAGTGATGTCGCATCCCAGTAATACACTTTACAGTAGATTATTAGATTCTAATTGAATAGATGGGGATTTTTTAACGGGCTCGTTACAAGTAGGAATAAGTGGGCCTTGAAGCAGAAAAGGTTGAGGACCCCTGCTCTATATTATCTATACTATATTACAGATATAGTAGATTGCATATATATTTATATTGTACATTACATATACGCATTTTTTTTCCTGTATCACTAGAGACACCAAATTCCTTGTGTCAACATTTTGGCCAATACCCATGATTCTGATTCTGATCCTGATTCTGATTATTTCTCCTCAAAGGCTCACCGACGCTCGCAAATGAATTCTGCATGTATTCATTTCATCTATTTTTTTAAATTACACAATCTTATTTTGTCTTTGGTGCACAAGGATACTTTATTTATTCGTAAATTAAATATACTCACAAAACCCTAGACCCAATCTTTCTTAATCAAGTCGAGAGAACTATAATAAGACACTCCCTTTCATCAGTCACATTAACATCACATGTGAACAGTCACATGACTCACGTGTGGTTTTTTAGAAACCGTTTAAGAATGCATGTCATGTCTCACACTTTTTTATTTGCATATTTCAGATTTTTACACACTCTTAATTTCCTTTCATGTTAATCTTTCACATACAGAGTGTGGTTTAATTTTTCCACATGATTGTCTCATGCTGATTTGAATTTGTATGTGCAATTTCATGTTGTAATGCATCATAATAATAATAAATAATAATAATAATAATATCACATATACATACTTGCATGCACAGTGAAATTCTTGTTCGGAAGCTGGAGTCAGAGCACCGGCTCAGCCATGATACAGCACCCCTCCCCTGGAGTGCAGAAGGTTAAGGGCCTTTCTCAAAGGCCCAACAGTGACACCTTGGCAGAGCTGGGGCTTGAATCCCCAACCTTCCAATCCTTCAGAGCCTTAACCACTAACTCATCTTCATGCGTTTTCCACATGTGATCACACGTGTAAAATTTATGACCACACAAAGTGCGTGTGATATTTTTTTCCTCCATAAGGGCTGTAACCACACACTTGGACTGGTTTTAATAATGTTCACGGATATGCGTTTTGGTGGAGTTCTAAGAGGAGCTGTAGGAAAAAACCTGGCAGTTTGAACATTGACGTATTCTATAAACCAGAACAAGCAAAACCGCACTGAGTAAACAGAACGCAATGTGGCCCAGCCCGTCTGAAATAATTGCTCTATGCTTTCTTGCTGGAGATGTGCATCATATATTATTTTAAAATTCTAATGTTGCCCGGTTCATGGGCCCAAAGGGTCACCAGTTCGATGCCCAGGACCTGCAGGAAAAAAGTGAGGGGAGTTGAGCGAATGAACAGCACTTTCTCCTCCCTCTGTATCACGGCTGAAGCACCCTTGAGCAAGGAACCTAACCCCAACTGCTCCCCGGGTGCTGTAGCATAGCTGCCCACTGCTCTGGGTGTGTGTTCACTGCTTCAGATGGATTAAAATTACATTACAAGCATTTAGCAGACGCTCTTATCCAGAGCGATGCACAACATACCCAGAGCACATAGGGGAGCAGGTGGGGGGTCGGTGCCTTGCTCAAGGGCATTTCAGCTATTCATGCTGGTCCAGGGAATCAAACCAGCAACCTTTTGGTCCCAAAGCTGCTTCTTTAACCATTAGGCCATGGTTTCCAACCGCAGGAGGAATTTTGCCATCCTTGAATGTACATGTAACAAATAAAGGCTTCTTCTTCTGCAGTTATTTTTCATTGTATTAAAATATAAACAAAGTCACTTAAAATCACGGCGACTGTCATCAAGATAAAGCAGATACGGAAGATGAATGAATGAATGCAGTTTGTTGGCTCTAACAGGCTCCCAGTCTTGATAAACACCTTTAGTTCCTGCAGCAGAGTGTAAAACCAGGAAACAGTCACTTGTTTTCTCGACTAATTTTCCACTTGGTTGTTGATTTCACGTAGACTGAACGTATGGAGTGATCTTGTAAAAGACCTTGTGTACTACCAAGCACGACATCATTCTAATTTATTTGGATGGTTTCCTATTTTCCCCCCCAAAGGGTGAAGGCTAATTATGCACTTCCTCTGAGAAAAGTGAAACCAGCCAGCTGCATCTTTTCAAACTGCTGCTCACGGTGACTCGTTCTCGGAAGAAAGCGCTATCCGCCCTCTTCTGCATGCATGAGCTCACAGACTCCCATGGTTGCATGGTAAAGCCTGTATCTCACTGGGCTGCGACAACTCGTGACTAGTTGGAGATACAAAATTGCGAGAAAATACGCGAATTAGCGACAATTTTCACTTGGAATCACACTGAATTGGTACTTACGACATTTGCGTATGTCCCGGCGAAATTTGGGCCAAAATTCACCTCGAGTTCGCATACGTCATGCGACGGAATGTCCGATTCTCATTTGTTTCCAATCAGTCACAATTTAGTTTCATAGGTCGCCAACCCCTTACAAAGTTGTCGCACATTTCTCGTACTTTCTGACTCACGGAAACTAAATTGAGAAGCGTTTGAGACTGGTTCGAGACACCCGCGACGACTCGGTGACTATTTTGAGAGAAAATTTGTCGCACAAATTTTTTGAACATGTTCAAAATTCCAGCGACATGAGAGTGAGGCCCTGCGACTCACGCGAGGAAAGTGAGAACCCCCGCAAACGTTTCGAGACATTTTGGAAACTCCCTCGCGAATGCCGTTCAATTTGTCGCCAACAGTCGCAGCCCAGTGAGATAGGGGCTATACTCTGTGATTGACAGGAGAGAGAGAGAGGAAAGAAAAATAAAAATGCACTATCAAGAGCGCATAGCCAAGTTTTGCTCTCTTGGCTTCCGGGCCTGGTTGGAATTCAAACTTGTGATCTCTGGACTTCAGGGCAAACACTCGCTGATATCCAGAAACCTTTCGACAATCCAGATTTCTGAACCCTGAACAGGTTCAGTGTGTTCTTTCAGCGCACACAAACAAAAGAACACAAACAGAAGCCTTAAGCAAAACTAGGTGATGAAATCCATGTTTATTAGCAATAGCAAAATCAAAAAGCACAACAGGTTGGAAGGCGATCGTATAGAATTATTTGAAATATAATGGTTTACATTCAGAAAGCAGTAATGTGCAAAAGTCTGAGACCAAAAATATGTGGAAAACATTTCTTGAATCATATAAATAGAAGCACTAATATAATAATAGAACTTGCTTTATTCGGTGTCGGTTATATGACCCAATATAGAGCTTTTATTAGAACCCATACATGTAGTGTTATACGTTTTTTCCGAGCTTCACGAAGAACGCGTCTTCACGTCCAGGCGTTCACACACACTTTCAGCTATGATAACAGCAGGTCTGAATCACGTTTATAGGACGTTACGGAGCTTAAAGCTGGGCTTAATAGCTTTCCCAAAGATACATGGGCCATGCTTCACTGAGAAAGCATCTCTAATTACCCCTGGTACACTGGTGTTTGTGTTAAATTGCCCCTGCTAGCACACCTACCTTTGGCTAATAAACGTTGGCGTTGTAGGAGCTGTGCTGCTGGTGGTCTTTTAACAAGTGCACACAACTGAACTTGTACATGGTGCCTTGAGAAGAGGTTTGGAAAACAAACCCCCCTCCGAGATCCTCCAGCTACCCGATTTTTTGGTGGAAAATCCTGTTCCAAAGTGGTTTAAAAACAAACCCTGTCCAGATAAATGGCTTCTCTCTCGCTCGCGCACAGTTCTCAGATGGTCCAAGTCTTTTGCACAGTACTGTACATATAAATCAACAACACACTCAAACAAACTTGTGCACGACGGTGCCATCAAACAGGACGTGAACGTCCAGGAAACGCTGCTGCTCAGTGAGTGATGTTAGAACGAAAGAAGAAAAGTGAAACTGTAGCAAGAACTTTATTCAAATAATTCATTTTGCATGAGATCATAAAAAAAGCTGTGGTTCAGCAGGTTGAAGAAAAAAAACCGTGCAAGTTCAAATAAAGTGTAATATTAATTTGTTTTATGATTATATGGCTTATTATACAAATCTGTAGAGGATTTGAATCATGCTAGCAGTGCTGATTAAATGGCACTCAGGTGTTTGTTCGAAAGCCTTCAAGTCGCTGGATGCGTCAAAATCGTGCTGTTGTTAAAAATGTTAAGGCACCTAATGACGACTTAAAATTTTTTTTTTTTTAAAAAGGCCAAACAAACAGTTCAACCATTTTACATCATGTTTTAGAGACACACAGCTCTCTGTTGATCAGTAAGCAAAAAGGTTCAACATTTTGGTCAGAATTGTTCAACATCAAGGCTATAAACAACAGAAACAGATCGCTGTATACAAATCGATCATGTGACCTTAAGAGTCAAGAAGGTGCAGTTTATCATTAATAAATCGCTTCTAGACCCTGCAATTGTCATAAATCTCATCAGTGGCATGCTGACAAAACTCATCAGTTTACAACGCTCTCCAGCTCCACCTTTTCCTCTTAAACAACAACAAAAAAAAAACAAGGTTTAAGAGGAACAAAAAGTAGCTTAAAAGCTTTAATGACAAACTGCTCCTTTAAGGCACTCGTTTTGCTCGTTAACTACTGACTGCTTAAGGCCGCTGTGATGAGTACAAACAACGAAAGTATGGAGTGTACGTGGAATTTTAACAAGCTAGAATAGAAAAACCCAAAAAGCACCAACATCAGATGAGTCTGGTTTTGCACATTTAAATAGCAACCATTAAAACCAAAAAAGGAAAAAGAAAAAAGTCAAGAAATATTAAGGATTATTTTTCTTTACAAAATTTGACACTCAGCAGGCTAGAACAGCTTTACGTCAGGAAGAACAAGAACGTGCTCTCTCTCCGTCTTCATAGTATCAGCTGATACTTCGTATATATATTTACCCACTTTTCCATCGCAACCATCAGGCCATTCCGCAATTTTCCTGCTGTTTTAGGATTTACTCCAAACTATAAAGAAGAAAAAGAAATATCCACAAGCATTAACAGAACTTGCTGCGATGTTTAGTGTAAAACCAATAAAACACTGGATTAACTAAATGCTAATTAGCAATTATTTCACGAAATCGAGTCGTACATGAGCCGATAGCTGACGAGGCACATAGCATCGAGTCGGCTATAGGCCATGTACGACGAGATGGAGTGGAATAACTTCTATTCTACCCACATTCACTAGAATTTGAGAAACGGTAAATAAAAACTTTATAGAAAAAGTCCGACAAAATAATTTCCGCTAAGAACGTAAACAAACCGGCGAAATGACTGTAGCAATTTGTGAAAAATGCGATAATTCTTGAAAAACAACTTATTTAAAAAAAAAAAAAAAAAAGATGCGTTCTCACCATCAAATACTTTTATTCCATATTTTGTCGTATTTTTTGGGGTTTTGTTTTCGAGTCGAGTTTTTATTTCGTCCTCGGTTGGTTCAGCAACACGCTCCGCCATTTT
>JAODTV010000019.1:3245011-3255252 GCA_025399955.1 Galeichthys feliceps
AATTCACTTCCGTGTTCATAACCGGAGGTTACATGCCCCCCAAGTTGTAGTATTGTAACACCATGGTCCTGGAGAAACGTAATTTCGTTTTAACTATGTACTTGTATATGGTTGAAATGACACAATAACTATCTTGAATACCTTGAATACCTTGATTCTGAATACAGCACTGATTCTGGATTTGACTACGCTGAATGCAAGAAAAAAGAAATGAACGAGAAGGGCACTCAGTAGATAGAGTGTATACCTCCACCAAGCTACATCATATCAACATCAAATCACGTGAACCTAGGATAATACTGAAGCTGTCCACCAAATTTCATCCAAATCCGTTCATGGCTTTTTGAGTTACGTTGGGAACAGATTACAAAATCATGGATCCACATACATATCCGGATTTACATCAACATTTTATCAATTGTTCCTTTTCCCATGACCCACCTTTTCTCCAAATTTCATCAAAATCTGTTCACTACTTTTTGAGTTACATTGGGAATAGTCAAACAAACAAACGGAGATGAAAACATAACCTTGTCCAACACAGCTGCCGGTGGCAACAATGAAAAAAGGTTACAAGTCAGCAATGGGAAGTCATGTGGCCTGCAGTTTCTGCCATTTGATTTCTATATTATATTCACAACTACTGTTTTGTTGGATGGCCATGCTGGTTTTGATTTTCAAAGTTCAAAATGGCCCAAACTAGACTTCAAGGAATCCTCTGATGATGGACTCCATCAGGAGGAGGACAGACTTGCTAACACCATGACAGAACAGTATTGTTTCACTGAATCTAAATACACCAAAACTTCATGGCACCCTCGACAATCTGCATCAAGGTCGGTTCATCTGCATCAGATTTGTAAAGAAACTTCAGATGAGTGAGGGGAAAAACTAGCACTGTAGACCGAGAAGCAGCAACAATGTTCACATTCATGGAATTCCTGAGGGTAGTGAAGGTCTGAACAAACATCAGTTTATCTCTGTCATGTTTCCCAAAGAGTAAAAGAGAGAGGAGTCAAAACCAGGAAACTAACAAACTAGACACAAGGGGATGCTCAGAAATGCAGAATACAGTGATTAAATGCTCAACTGGGAAACAAACAACAGGTGAACAAAATAATAGAAAAATAGCCTCAATGAGGCTGTAGCTCATACCGGCCACTGTTGCTGTGTGCAAGTTTGAAATCCGATCAATCCTTTGGGAGGAGTAGCGATTTTCGTGAAATTGCATATGACCCCTGTGTCACCGCATCCATGGCAGGTGGTGCCACCTGGTGAAGAATTCTTATTGGTCTTTAGAGTCTTCTGGGTGAGTTTCAGTGAAAACATCCTAGCAGTTTACGAACAGTAGTGTTGCTGTGACGAGTCACCCAAAAATTTCATATGCCCATAAAATATTAAATATGACAAGTGGCGCCACCATCTTGACAACTTTTATGCACACCCACCTGGGGAACATTGTATGTGAGTTTGATCGAAATCCAATCGATCCTGTCGGAGGAGTAGTGATTTTTGTAAATTGTGGACGGATGACAACGACAGATGACACGTGATCGCATAAGCTCATCCGGCCTGGCCGACGGCCGAATAAGCTAAAAAGACGGGCTTGGCAAAGAACAGTAACAAGGCTTATACATGCTAAGTTGAGTGTCCATCTTAACATCTTAAAGGTTAGCAAGCTTCCTGAACGTCTCACACACAGGAAGCACTTTGTAATGACCGGTTTGGGAAAATAACTGATATCCTGCAAGCATTCCACGTCTATAGACAAGGGGGAAAAAACTGCCTGTGGAAAAGCGCAATTTCATTACTCCACCCCTGCCATCTGCCAATCAAAATGACTGATGCGCCAATATCCCAGTGGACCAAAGCCTCTTTTTATTTTCCCACAGAGAATTAGGCAGAGTGCCACTTAACTGCCCCGGTGGCGTTTACTGCCCTGAGTAAACAAGCCCTGGCATTTATGGTGCAGTATCTCCAACTTGCGCCACAGCCAAGAACACTTTCTCTAAACTTTCGGAAAAGTGGAAAAGAAGCCGTGTGTGTGAGTGTGCACTGGTGCCAGCTGCACTGACTGCAACACTCCGCTCGAAGGGCAAGTATGTCAGCTCATGTTAAATGAGCGATATATTCATTTAATCACCCGTCCATCCAGCCATCAGTCATTCAATAACACGCTTGTGGTTTGGACGAAACGGGAGAACGTTTTAAAAAGGCAGGGAGGGAGGGGGGATACTCAGGGTCTGGTGATGCAGTTTTAAAACTGACAGGACTGGAAATGTCAAAGTGTGGTGCTGTTTGAAATCTGGAAAATTGTGAGCTCACTGATTTTTTAAAAATATATATAATTAGGAGAATGTCACTAAACAAACGCAAGTTCTGATTAGACTCACTGCGATCCAGTACCACAATGTGACAGATTTGGGTTTTGCCTTGGATGTTGGTCTCCAGGTTCCAAATATCTTCTGGCGTAGACCTTCGTTTGGTGAAAACCAAAAAGGCCACCCATGAAATTATGTAAGCAAATAAATAAATAATTCAGAATGAGGCTTCAGACATGTACGTGACTAGTAAACCCAGTGACATGTTTCATCAAATGCTTGGACTGACGCTGAAGTGGAACTACTGTCACAGAGTGTTCACCTGGTTCTTATCCAAACATCTCTGTTCACAGTGTGGTTTGTAGCACTGGAGAGGTGGATTCAGGAGCAGGAGCCTCCAGCTCTGATCATGTTCTGCCTCCTGTGCATGAGGGTGTAATAATAAACCAAAGAGGAATTTAATTGTGAGCACGTTATCAAATAAGAATTTACAGACCACAAAGTAACACCCGTGATAAACGTAGTCATTGCACGTTCATGACACCTTCATAACATCGTTGTGAGCATGCACATGTTGACGCTATTTCAGAAAAACTTACGTTCTTCATGTTTGCATGACAACAGTAAAAACTGAGTGTTATTTTCCTTCAGTTCATTTTTAAAAATCTTTGTTTTCAGTGACCGGGAAACAAACAAACAAAAAAAAGATTTACAAAAATATTGCTATACATGTGGGCGTGGCCTGAGTTGGCCACCGTTCCCCCTGGGAGGCCCACTGCACCTCTTTATGACCATGAGAATGCGATTAGCGATGAGGGCTCTGTTTCATTAGCGTGAGTGACAGGTTTGGAGCGGCTGCTAAGAGCAGAACATCAGCTCCTTGTTCTATCCCATCCCAACACCGGCGTATTGATAGGGGTGCACTCTGAAGGCATAACCATGAAGCGGTATAGCCTTTCTGCATCCAATGACTCTCGCTTCTCCCTCTCAATTTTGCTGTCAAAGCTGTGCGTTAAAAGGTATGCGTGTTTTTTTTTTTTATGACTGTCATACCTGCATCGCAGATGAAATCATTAACCCTCTGTTCACATGAGCAAGCAACAAACAACAGGAATTAATTGGGATTTTCTCAGTTCTCTGCAGGTGTCCTGTCACATCAAGCGACAAATCCAAACGATTGGTGTAAATGATTCCTCAGACCGATCCTATGCCATGTGTGGGCTGACATTTCTTCAGTTTCCCACGCACAAATTTAGTTCCTAACTAAAGCCATGGGGAAGCTATGGCCTAAAGGTTAGAGAAGCAGCTTTGGGACCAAAATGGCGCCGGTTTGATTCCCTGGACCAGCAGGAATGGCTGAAGTGCCCTTGAGCAAGGTACCTAACCATCAACTGCTCCTGAGGCTGCTCTGGATATGTTGTACGTCACTCTAGATAAGAACATCTGCTAAATGCCGTTAATGTAATGTAATACCTGCAATTACGGTTTGAATGTTTGATTAAATGTGTACGGAGACATAACGAAGAAAAATGAAGCTTGGAATAAACAAGCAGAGATCTACAGTGAGTGGATGCAACTAGCATTCTGCATGTATTACAAATGCATGGCTCTGTAGTAAAAGAGTCCAGGTGCTAAACTGGCCTGCCTGCAGTCCAGACCTGTCTCCCATTGAAAACATTTGGTACATTATGAAAAATATAGTTTAGATAGTTTGTTCTGATAATCTTATGTATGTTGTACGTCGCTCTGGATAAGAGCATCTGTTAAATGACATTAATGTAATGTAATGATGTCTCGAATGTGAACTCAAATGATAACATTTGTTGAAAGATCGATACAAATCAGTTGATGTGATTGAGAAGTAAGAGTGAGAGAGAGCACACTTAATGCTCTTAACAAGAACGGTAAGAAATTTGAGCTTCATGACTTGTGACAGAGCTCTCCAGTGTGCAAAAACACATAACCTACTAAAACCTTGACATAACATTGGAAGAAGCTCGCACAGATGAGTTGTCTTTTACACTTCTCTCCATCTGGACAGGATTATGTTTGGAGAAATCTGAAGGAAGCCTTCAACCTCCATTACCTGTTCCCAGCTGTTAAACTCGGCGATGAGTCTCTTCTTCTTGTCCAATTACCCGTTTCTGCACTCAAACCCAAACAGAAATATTACAAATTCTACATAATGCCGTGTATAATATGAAAGATGTCGTTGATTTGTTGAGGAAACCCGCAATGTTTCCTTTATTCTTGAACATTAGACAAAAGAAGATTTCCTCCGATGCTGTTAAATGCACCAAAAGTGAACCTGTGAAACTAAAAATAAGAAACGAGGCTTGAATAGATGTTTCAGATTGTTATAAAGCTCAGCCATGTCGGCGTCCAGAGCTGGCCCGTGTGTTTCCCTTCACTGCCAAGGAAATGCAGCACACACAACATCGAACTGTTCATGGCTAAAAATAACTCGCCGAACCAGCAGCGCCCAAAATAAATGGCAAACTGAGGCCTCCTTTTTCACTTTTCACACCTGTACTGAGCGTGCCCAGTGGGATCTTTTCCCACTCGGCATGGCAGCGAAAGAGGAAGCCGCTGAGGCGCAGGGTGGAAATGACCTCACTGGTTTTGTTGGTTAACCATCTGGGGAGGGGGGTGGGTTTTTTTCATCAATGAGCACATTGGGTGTCATAATCGCATGTCGTAAACACCACAAACCACAAAAAAAAAAAAAAAAAATGGAGAAAGCCTTCCCTGCTACTCTCAAGTCACATCTTCGCTGTCTACTTTGCTTTGAATGACAACAGCGTTGTTTTTCTCGTTTCGGTTTTTATGGAGTTGGCGTTAACATGCGGGTACTTTTCTTCTCCACACACGTTTATAGAGATCATGTTGCTCTGGCAAAGACAAACAACGTAAACCTGTTAAATGTTTGTCTGAGGATGGATGTGTTTTATGTCAGCGTAGAGTCCGAGATATGGAGCTTGACAGGTTTAGAGAGATATGGACCTCAGAACAGAGGAGCTAATACTTTTTTAAATACATTTTTGTACCGTTTTATAGACTGGTTTTTGTAAACGTGGCCTTAATCGTCCTACGTCTTGGACAGCATTCCAGCTCAATGTTTTATGTTCGCAATTCATTGTGATTTGTTTTATGCTGTTAATTTTATTTCACAGCAGGAATCATAATATTTTCATTTCATTTCCTAAGACAGGTGAAATGTTCCACAGTATTGAGCTCATGGTGGGAGAACATAAAGCCTGAGAGTTCTCATATGCACAACAGTACAGTACAGTACAGTAGGGTACAGTACAACATCCTCTGAAACTGGTCAGTCGGAGATTAGACAAAGATCCAATCTTCGACTGTCCAGTTTGGGCGAGACTGTGCTCACTAGCTTCAGATTGGATTTCGATGTGGCCTTCTACTATTGTCGCCCATCTCCCTCAAGATTCGATGTGTATTCTGAGATGCTTTTATGCTCACCATGGTTGTAAAGAGTGATGATTGGAGTTACCAAAGTGTTTCCACCGGCCGAAATGCTGCTCACTGGATGTTTTTTGTTTTTCGCACCATTCTGTTTAAACTCTAGAGTGTGAAATTGGCAGGCGATCAGCGGTTTTGGAAATACTCAAATGGACACTCAAATGGACACTCAAATGGGGGGAAGCATGGGCCTAATGGTTAGAGAAGTAGCTTTGGGACCAAAAGGTTGCCAGTTTGATTCCCTGGACCAGCAGGAATGGCTCAAGTACCCTTGAGCAAGGTATCTAACCCCTAACTGCTCCTCAGGTTGCCCTCGTCATGTTGTATGTCGCTCTGGATAAGAGCATCTGCTAAATGCCTGTAATGTAATGTAATGAACACAACAATGTCATGGTCCAAGATCACATTTCCTCTCATTCTGATGTGAGATGTGAACATTAACTGAAGCTCTTGACCTGTATCTGCATGATTGTATGCACTGCGTGGCTGCCACGTGATTGGCTGGCAGCCTAATGCTTTATGATGTATGTACATACAGTTACAGAACATAATCATTTCCATTCGGATCCAAAGCATGACATGACAGAAACACTGATGTCTGTGGTGGACGTACGCAGCTCGCAGCACACACACTCACTTCTCACTTCTTCAGAGCCGTTTTCTTTCTCTGTTGTCTAAGTGATGCTCTCGGAGCCTGGCTACTTCCTTAATAAAAACCCACGAGGGTTCGCAGGCATGCGTGTGGTGAAGATGGAGCTCATTTTATATGCATTATGCAAAAGGTGCCTCGGCCCAATGTACTCAGCTCCCTCTTTCAACGTAAACAAACCCCTCAGGCAATAAATCTCCACTTGTTATTTCCACGCCTTTGCTCCCCAGAGTCGATGTCTAAATACAAGATCTGCTTGTTGAACATGATGCGCCCTTCCCCCCCTCCTGACATCTTCGCCGTGTCGTGTGAGGTGATGTGGGGAACGAGCTGGGTCTGCAGACGGGGGTGGTGTGTGTGTGTGTGTGCGTGTGGAACAGTCAGTCTTTTAACCCGCCTTATGACAGCCCCTCAGTGTGTGCACGCTGGCCAGACCCAGGCTTTGGGTCCGGCCTCTTAACCAGGCGCTGCTACTCATTACTGCTGTTTGTTTTGGCTCGGGCTGGATGGCACTTAGGGGCGCAAGTGACCAGACCAACACGCGATATTTACGAGCAGATGCTGGTTTACTTTAAATAGAATTGATAATGCGCTTCTTCGCCTGAACGTTTTGTCAGAGATAAGTGCACATGCATGACAGGAAACAACTTTTCTTTTCTCTCCCAGTGTAACTTGGCCCCTTCACCCTCCTAATTTTCTGTCTGGAGCTGCTTTGTGGTTTGTCAACTTGCCTACACGTGGAATTATGTGTTAGGTTACATTTGGCTGTCGCTCCGTCCAACACCAAGAATGTGACAAACAATTGGAACAGTCTTGAAAACTGGCACCGAAGCAAATTATATAGCCAGAGGTACATACCTCAACGCATAGCCTTATATCAGTGTTAACGTGATACACGCTGGCTGAACGAATTGGCCGTCAGTCCACATTTACATACTGGCCTAGTGTATGCTATATATTTTGGAAGAGCTGCTAAAACCAAAATTAGTCTAATGAATTACCACCTAGTTGGGAGAATGTAAGCAAGAACATATTTAAAAAAAAAACATTTTTCTTTAAAAAAAACTCCACCAAAAGCAAACAAATCAATATATCACTTTCTAATGTGTATATATATAACAGCTGAGATATTATAGGAGATGATGAAGAAATATAGTAGGTCATATAAGTTTGAACATATGGACAAACCACATACATTTCACGTTATTTTGGGAATAATGTGTGATCACGTGCAAAGGTGCATTTCAATGTGATACGCCCTGAACTCAGCAAAAATCAGATGAAAAAATAAATGAATCACATGAAAAAAAATCACATGTGAAAATAAATTAATCATGTTCCAAAATAAATGAATCATATGGGGGAAAAAATCATGTATGAAAATAAATGAATCATGTGCCAGAATAAATGAATGATATGAAAAATATCATTGAAAATAAACGATTCATGTGTCAAAATAAATGAATCCTGCGAAAAAGAAATCACATGAGAAAAGAAACGATTCATGTGTCAAAATAAATGAATCATATGAAAAATGACAAGAAAAATAAATGATTCATGTGTCAAAATAAATAAATCATATGAAAAATATGACATGAGAAGATAAATGATTCATGTGTCAAAATAAATGAATCATATGAAAAATGGCACAAGGAGAAATAAATGATGCATGTGTCAAAATAAATTAATCCTGTAAAAAAAGAAATCACGTGAGAAAATAAATGATTCATGTGTCAAAATAAATGAATCATATGAAGAATATCAGATGAGAAAGTAAATGACTCGTGTCAAAATAAATGAATCATGTGAAAAATGACACAGGGGAAAATCAATGATTCATGTGTCAAAATAAATGAATCATATGAAAAATATCACATGAGAAGATAAATGATTCATGTGTCAAAATAAATGAATCCTGTGAAAAAGAAATCACATGAGAAAATAAACGATTCATGTGTCAAAATAAATTAATCATATGAAAACGTAAATGATTCATGTGTCAAAATAAATGAATCATGTGAAAAAGAAATCACATGAGAAAATAAATGATTAATGTGTCAATATAAATGAATCATATGAAAAATATCAGATGAGAAAGTAAATGATTCATGTGTCAAAATAAATGAATCATATGAAAAATGACAGGAGAAAATCAATGATTCATGTGTCAAAATTAATGAATCATATGAAAAATATCAAATGAGAAGATAAATGATTCATGTGTCAAAATAAATGAATCCTGTGAAAAAGAAATCACAGGAGAAAATAAATGATTCATGTGTCAAAATAAATGAATCATATGAAAAATATGACATGAGAAGATAAATGATTCATGTGTCAAAATAAATGAATCCTGTGAAAAATGACACAGGCGAAAATAAATGATTCATGTGTCAAAATGAATCATATGAAAAATATGACATGAGAAGATAAATGATTCATGTGTCAAAATAAATGAATCCTGTGAAAAAGAAATCACGAGAGAATAAATGATTCATGTGTCAAAATAAATGAATCCTGTGAAAAAGAAATCACAGCAGAAAATAAATGATCATGTGTCAAAATAAATGAATCATATGAAAAATATCACATGAGAAAATTAATTGTGTGTATAAAATCACATGAGAAAACAAGCAAATCGTGTATCAGAATAAATGAATAATATGAAAATAAATGTGAAAAAATAAATGAAGAATGTTTCAAAATAAATGAATAACAAAAATCACGTGAAAATAAATGAATCATGTGTCAAAATAAATGAATCACGTGAAAGAATCACATGTCAAAATGAATGAGTCATATGAAAAAATTACATGTGAAAATAAATGAATCGTGAAAAAATTTGGGAAAAAAAATAAAAAGGCACCTTTGATGTGAAAACCATAACATGTGAAGTGTCTAAAAACCACATATGTAAATTTCCATGTTCGTGTGACTTTTCTGTGAGGGATTGTTGCGTGTAGTGAGTGAGTAGAGGGTCATGAGTTCAGCATTAAGGTCGGACAATCGAGGGCAGTATTTAACCCTGCAGCATGAAGCAGCTGTACAAATAATGTGCACGGCTCGCAGGATACAGGTGTAATTCAAATGCATGAATAACCACACTGTGGTGAGACTGGCATCTGTCTCACTGACGTCCATACGGCACCGAAACGGTACCACGTGGACATGGGCACAAAGCCCTAAAGCGTTCTGCAAACAGTGGCACACGCTATTTCCTGCCTCTTGTCACATGACGCTGAATGCACACAGAGTCAAGCTAAAGAAGCCATTACGCTCAGGTTTGTTGACACGATGAAAAGATCTCCGTTCGGCTTCACCAGTTTACAGTTAACACTCATCTCACTGTGTGACTCTGAGGTGAGCATCTGGACAGTAATGCACCCCAAGACTCTCACCAGAGTTGGAGTCAAGAACATCTTTATCAAGTCCAAGTCCAGGTCTAGTTGAAACCAAGTCAAGACCAAGTCCAAAGAGGTTCGAGTCTAAGTCAAGAGTCCAAATGAGAGAGACAGAAAAAAAGAATCGTCTACAACATCACTTAGTTCTGAACAAGCTCGCTTAGTCAACGATTTTGTTTTAAAGGATGAGTTACTCAAGAAAAAAACAAGATATATTTTTAAAGGCAGCTGGACTCGGTCAAGACCAACTGGAATAATAATTGTGCTACCGAGCGACTGTGACAATTTGTAAACAAACATGGCCGCCAGATTTGCTTCGTTAAATACAGAAGATTTTGAGAGAATTTTGAAAGAGAAAGATGCGTTGAACACCCGAAAGGAATGTGT
>JAODTV010000019.1:8715002-8735223 GCA_025399955.1 Galeichthys feliceps
TTTTCATTTTTTTTTTGAATTGGTGCTTTTTTTTTTTTTTTTTTTTTCCCCCCCCCAAAACATACTCCCTCCATTTTCATACACCAAAAGTAACTTGACAAACATGCACATCACTTTTATACTTGGATGCAAAATCCTTTGTGGTAAATAACTGCCTGAAGTCTGGAACTCTATGGGCAACTGTGTGGACTCACCAAATGCAGAGTTTCCTCCTTTTGAGATGCTTTGCCAGGCCTTTACTGCACCCACCTTCAGTTGCTGCTTGGCCTTTTTGCCTTCAGTTTTGTTTTCAGTAAGTCGAAAGCATGCTCAGTTGGGTTGAGTGATTTTTAGCTATTTAAGGACACTCCATTTCTTTGTCTTAAGAAGCCCAGGCTGCTTTCACAATACATTTTTGGGTCATTAACCATTTTGGTTTGTGAAGCGCCTCAATTTTGCAGGATTTGACTGAATCTGAGCAGAAAGTATAGCTGTACATACACTAGAATTCCTCCTGCTACTTTTATCAGCGGTTACATTAACACCGGTAACTTGATTCCGCATGGCAAAAAAATGGTCAATTTTTTTAAATTGAGACAAACCCAATTTTAAAAAGAGAATGCTTAAATACCCCTGCCCTGGACTGACTAGCTTGTTTTTCCCCATTCTCTCATCATTTGACTTGTCAGACGACTCGAACTTATTGTACAAGAATCTTATGGTGTGAAACAAATCGTTCCAATTTCTGAGCTGTGTTCGGTTCCATTGCTGCCACGATGTGCTGTGATTTTTACCTTCATGTCTGTTGCGGTGTGTACAGACAGTAAAGCGATTGTGGACGGAAACCTGAAGCTGATCCTGGGTCTGGTATGGACGCTCATTTTGCACTACTCCATCTCCATGCCTGTGTGGGAGGAAGACGAGGACGAAGAATCCAAGAAGGCGACACCCAAACAGAGGCTTCTGAACTGGGTCCAGAACAAAGTACCTGATCTACCACTCAGTAACTTCAGTAGGGACTGGAGGGACGGCAGGGCTCTGGGAGCTTTAGTGGACAGCTGTGCACCAGGTGAGTGTGCGGAAGCCTGCGTGTTTGGGTCTCACTGGACAATAATTCAGAACTTGATTGTGATGTGTAGAAATTCTGTGCAAAGTAGAGCATTCTGCTCCTCTCTCTCTCGTTAGGTTTGTGTCCTGACTGGGAGACGTGGGACCCTGTGAAGCCAGTTGAAAATGCTACAGAAGCCATGCAGTTGGCTGATGACTGGCTGGGGATCCCTCAGGTGAGCAGCAGTGTCTAGCTGTACAGTGTTTCCCCCAGGTTTTGAAAGCAGTCTGATGGCACTGGGTGCGTAGCGCCCCATCTGCAGCCAGGGGTCTGGGGCCTGCTCAAGGGCCCTAGAAAATCTTGAAATTTGGTCCATTTTCCTGCAATCTGATTTTTTTTGGTCATATTTTATTGTAGTCTTTCCTCATTTCACTTGTATTCATAAATATCAGTGTTTCCCTTTCATTGTAATGTTTGTGACGGGCCGCTATGCTTAAGTTTTGCTTGTATTCATAAACACTTGAATAAAAGTGAAGGATATAATTGGCTATTAAGAATTTGCTGATATCCCAGATGGCACACTGATGTTGGTATGTTTAGAGGTCAGACCAAAGTCAGCACTTTCCTTATACTTTGCTGACAGCTGGCTATATTATCTGGGTATCAACAAACGAACATGTTAAAGTGAAGCTAAACTTACCCTGGTAGCCTCAGAAGACTGTGTAGTCTGCACTGAAGGTGAAGACCTGAAGATTGGTGTCTGACGACTGTGTAGTCTGCCCCAAGGGTGAAGCTTTTTTGGCTGGCGGACCCTCATGTGGGGTGTTTTTTTAAGAATGAGGAAATGCTCATTTGACTGGAGGGGTGTTTCTCTGCATCTTTACACTAAAAACCCTGTCTGTACCCCAAAAAGGCAAAGTGAGGCTACAGATGGGGGTTTCTTTCAGTGAGTTTTTATTGTCTCATAAATGGGAAGAATTTAATTTCAAAATTGTGTAGACCCTCCCCAGGGCCTCACTCGCTTGGGTAACTTTGTTAATCTTTGGTAGATCTCCGACCTACCGGCCTCGTTTTTATTCAAAACGATGGTGGATTTGTTTTGGAAAGTTGGAAAGATGAAAATTCTTCTAAAAATGGCTTTAATTGCTGCTTCAGCAAAAACAAGTTTATTTAGGATATTTTGGGACCGTATCTTGACTGCATGGTGGCATTTTTGGAAGATCTCCAGCGTGGTGGCCTGCCATACAGGTTACAATGTAGGGGAAACACTGCTGTACATGAACCTAAACCCAGTCATCTAAAGCAGTGTGCTGCATTTCCACATGGATTAAATGGTGTGCTGTGGTCGTTCTGGTCAACTGAACTTTTGTCCTTTAAAGAAGGTGGGACTCTTATCAGTAGCAAGTGTGAAAAATGTCTCTCATTCATGTTTCATGGTTATCTAATTAGAACATTTGTTTAAGAGGAGGCTGTCATTTGTTTCATTAATGTTTTATACAGTGCATGCCCACACCCAATCACACCTTCGCAAATAAAGGGTGTACAGGTCAGATTAACTGAGGACACACCCAGTGACCTGGACTTCAACTGAGCTGGCTGCTGTTCATGAAAATGGTCTAGTATTGTTTATCATGGACTACAAAAGTGACTACACTGCCCCATGAACAAATGGGGGTCTCCTTTCTTTGGGACCTAGTTAGAACCTTGGCACCAATTTGTGGCATTTCAGCATGAGATGGTCCAACTTTCAGGAAGTTTCTATGGGAGAGGTGAACGGTGCACAGCGCTCCATGAAACTCCAAACTTAAGACTGTACAAGTATACATAACATCTAATTCTAAAATGTGTAAGGTTTTGTATGAATTAAGAATGAATAATTGTTATTCCCTAAAATGATTGTACATGAGCTGATGGCTGACGAGGTGCATAGTGCGGAGTTGGCTATAAGCCATGTACAAGATTGAGTGGAGTGTTATTATATCTACTTTCACTGCATTTTGAATCGGAGCATTTTTATTTTTTGCAAATTCAATAAATCATCTTGTACAAAACGTCCGACAAAATCATTTCGGCTTAGAATGTAAACAACCCAGTGAAATGACGGTAGCAATTTATGAAAAATGCTGCAGTAATTCTTAAAATATGTTCTTGCCGTCATACTTTTTATTCCCTTTTTTTGGGGGGGGTTGTTTTCGAATAGTGTTGATTTCGTCCTCCGTTGGTTCAGCAACATGCTCCGCCATTTTGTTTTTCTCTACTCACGGTATATGAGCTGGTTGCCAATTGGCGTGCACGATTGCTCATATCCAGTGAATGTGGATAGAATAAATCATGTTAATATGAATGTTTAAAGTATTTTGTTAATTTCTTAACATTAGTGTGAAAGTGTTAATATTCAGCATTTAATTAAAGTTACTGTTTTACTTAAGTTAGTTACCTTGTATTGCATATAGATTTTAATGACATTTTAATATTAGTGATTGCAGTTTCTTAGCTTTTTACTTAAAATTTAATTGTAAAATGTATTGGATAGAAATAATGCTGCTAATTGTAGAAATTCCTGATTAAAATCTTGAAATTGGAAATGCTCACAACTTGAGACGCGTCCATCTCGTTCCCATGCTTAACTGTCTTATGTGGTATAGATTTGCATATTGCAACATGATGGGCTCTTGTAATTTATGACCCTGTTAGTTGTTGAGTCCACCTACTTGATGGAAAGGATGCTGCAAAACAGAATGCAGCAGTAGGTTTTCACACACGGGTCCAATTTCCCCCCCCAACATGATCATTTATATGAAGGTTGGGGTGCCGATGGTAACAGCCTCTTGCTCTTGCTTGGAATGTCTTGGGTCAATGGTGTTACTGTGTCTCTCTCCAGGTGATTGCTCCTGAAGAGATCATCGATCCAGCTGTGGACGAGCAGTCTGTTATGACCTACCTGTCGCAGTTCCCCAAGGCCAAACTCAAACCCGGAGCACCTCTCAAACCCAAACTCAATCCCAAAAAGGCTCGTGCTTATGGTCCAGGTGGGAAGCTGCCTTTTTTTTTTTTTTTTTTTTTGGGAGCATCAACTACAGTCGGTCTATATACTTTTCCAGCATTAAGAAATAAACTCTTGTTTTCCTTCAATTTGATTTTATGCAGGAGATTGATTAGGAATTTTATTATTAGGACCTGGAGAATGAATTTATACCTTTTTTGAACCCATGTACCTTGAAGGTGTATTGCGAGTCATAAATGCATGGTTTCGGTTGTAACAACATTGCTGCAATATCTATTGGACCTTGACCAACATGCTGCTTATTCTCGTATGATTATTCCTCAATCTACAAGGCATGGGTTCCAGTGCTTGAAAGGTCTCTGTGAGATTCCTCATTTGTAGTATAATGGGAGTTCTGTTGAAACAGCAGAGAAGATTCACGTCTAACCACTACTGAGCTTTAATCATTTTTTCCTCAGTGTTGTACTCAAAACTGGCAGCCCCTTAACCTCCTTGTAAAATGGTGCCATGTGAAATATGGAACGGCTCTGTAATATTTCATACATGGCTTATAGACCGTCAATAAACGCGATCCCTAACCTGTTGTGAAATTCTTCAGCTCTGCAAAAGTAGTAGTTAATGTGTCAAGACATATTTGCCCATATTGGCACTTTTTATCTCATGCCATGAGGGACCTGTTAAATTTGCTGTAGTAAAATGGGTACCTTTTATTGAACCATTAATGTTCTTTGTGGTGGGTTATGGAAAAACCTGCTGTGTGTAGAGGAATAATTCAGATTAGTTTACAGTAGAACGCGAGCATTAGTCACTTTTAATGTTGCCTTCTCTGTTATGTAATCTCCTGATTGCTTCCTGCACAGCTGGTCATTTCAGAGGTTCATTGAAGGCACAAAAGGTCAAGCTTCCTAAAGCATAAGGCTGCTAGCAAGAAGTTTAATAATGTCAGGCATGTTTTTTTTTCACACAGCCTGGGTGAAAAAAATGCTCCAGCAACTTTCTGCGTTTTTTACAGTATACTGTTTAAGGTTTAAACTTGGACACTGCGGACCTGAGCTTGAACGAAACCTACTTTGCAGTGCATGTTTTGGACATGCAGAAGCCATAGATAAAGGAAACGAAGGATGTTGCCTGAGTGAACTGTAAAATGATCTGTAATTGGATCATATGCTGTATAAATTAACTTCTATTGTGAATCCATAGCCATGTAGTACCATTTCCAATAGATAAATATTTTGAGCCTCAAGACGAATGGCCATCAAGCTGCGTTCACACGTTATTTTTTTTAAAAATGCCTCAAAGAAAATGGAAGGACCCTGAGTAATACAATTAAAGGAAATTCCTGGTCCTTAGTCCTAACAATGGTTGTGTGTGGTCCATAAGGTTCACTTGGTAACGTTCTGCACAGGATATTCATCTGCTGTAGACCTTTTTTCCTGAGATTAGTGAATTCTTTCCATTCTTTGTTGATTTCGTTTTTGGATCATGAATGCATACAGGATAAGACTGTGTAAAATTGTTTTGCTGGTAAAGTTTTTTTTTTTTTTTTTTACCTATGGATTTGTCTGGTACTATCTTCTGTCAGGTATCGAGCCAGTGGGCAACAGGGTGTTAAAGCCGGCCGTGTTCACTGTCGACACGTTCAGCGCAGGACAGGGGCAGGTCATGGTCTACATCGAGGACCCCGAAGGCAGAAAAGAAGAGGTCAAGGCTGCGCTCAACGAAGGCAAAAAGACCTACACTGTAACATACATTCCTCAAGTGATGGGACCTCACAAGGTGAGGTTAAAGGATTTGCCTAGAGTCAATCTTATTTCGAGTGTAGAAGAATTCGAGACATGGCTTCTGTGGTGTTTTTACAGGTGACGGTGCTGTTTGCTGGTCAGGAGATTCCTAAGAGCCCTTTCGAAGTGAATGTGGACAAGGCTCAGGGCGACCCCACGAAGGTCACAGCCAAAGGTCCTGGGCTTGAACCTGTGGGCAACATTGCAAACAAACCCACTCACTTTGACATCTACACAGCAGGTCTGTTGGCTTTGTGCTCAGTTTTTGAGCATTGCTGCTCGTGCAAGTAACACGCATGTAAATCTAGTAGCATTTGATATGGAAAGTCAATGCATGATGTAAAGGGATTGAATACATTACAGCTTTCCTGAGGGCAAGGCGTGTTCATGTCAGGGCTTAATTGTGATCCAAGGTTTTACCTTATGAAATTCGCTCGGGTCTCCTCCCCCCCAATCCCCTTTCTGATCGAATAACGCAATTTGATGTCGGATTATAAAACAACCTTACGGATTCCACGGTTTTAAAGCAATTAGCAATGTAGTGCTAATATTTAACTTGAATAACTCGAAGATCAGGGCTCTTGCGTAATTTAGTCTTTTGAGCTTTCTATATTGAAACCTACCCAAAAAGAGCCTTTTTTTTTTTTTGAGTAACTGCTAGCCATCATGTGTGTAACCATAGAAACGACTCACTTCAGAGTGTAAGGCGGTGAACAGCTCTGTCGGAGTGGACTCCAAGTCGTCA
Organism: Galeichthys feliceps; assembly: GCA_025399955.1. Lineage (NCBI taxonomy): Eukaryota > Metazoa > Chordata > Actinopteri > Siluriformes > Ariidae > Galeichthys > Galeichthys feliceps. Next base: position 8,721,560 of record JAODTV010000019.1, read on the forward strand.
TCTTGTAAATACACTAACACGATGTGAAGGCACTAATATTTGGATGTGTATACTACGCACACTGTGCTTTGGGATTAGTTAAGGATGAATGTCTAACTTTTCACAGGGTTTATTTCAGACCAGAAACATGCATGCATGTTATACTATCCCCTTTGTAAGTGCTGTAATATGGTGAGCGTGTGCATTTATTCTCAAACCTACCCACAGTTCGGACTTCAACTTTCAACGTGTGTATGTAACAGGCGCTGGTGTGGGTGACTTGACAGCGGTGATTAAGGACCCCCAGGGCAATAAGAACACCGTGGAGGCCATGATGGAGGACAAGGGCGACAGCGTGTTCCGCTGCACATACAGACCTGTTCAGGCTGGTCCTCACACGGTCAGCGTCATGTTTGGTGGCATCGCCATTCCTAAGAGCCCTTACACGGTCAGCGTTGGTCCAGGTATGCATGTTAAATCTTGTCAGCTTTCCAGGTTACTTTGTCTAATCCTATTTTGTCCTGCAGATTAATTGGATGTGTAGTATGCCTTCTCTATGGTTGTAATTATGCATTCAGCTGATCGTAAGGGTGTAGCGATTTACATTGACGTACAGATTTACATGTGAATTGTAAATCTCTATAAATCAGCATTCTATTTACTCATGGAATGCACTCGTCATGCCTGATCTGCGCATCGAGAAGTGTGTAAAGCACATGCTGGTTGTGACCACATGCTTTCATGGAGAGCCTGAGAGATCTACACTTAAGTCGGAAAGCCTGTTTTGGATTAAAGCAGCTGACCTGCATTACACGTTAGCTGTTATAATGGTAAAAAAAAATCTCCAGTAATACCAGAGGGTGTGGAAACTGGGCATTTTAGCCACTTTGGAGCTCTTTGTGCTACAGAACTCTGGTTTTTGAAAGGTCCAATTTATTCAATCAGTGGTTTTTGGGAGAAATTTGTACATTAAATTGATGAATCAGTAGTATCTTTGTTTACTAAACCTTCATAGCAATTTTATTTCTTTAGTTTTACGGACAATGAACACCCCACCCCCCCTGGATTCAGAAAGTGCCTTCAATTATCTATCTTTAATTATCCTGCCTGCAGTGATAGCGGGGCGCGATATTGTGTTCGGGTCTGTCGGTCTATCTGTTACCAAAATAACTCAAACCGCTGGATGTATCTTCACCAAACTTGGTAGGAATGTTCACTGGGGTAATGGCTCCAGATGATACAATTACGTCATTTAAATGATGCTTATGATGTAAAAATTGCATTTTTTTATTTTTTATTTTTTCAGCCGCCTTCATCAAAATTGCATTTTTCATAATTCAGAAACTAACCGGGATAGAAAAATGATGTAAAGTTGAGACCGCCGCCACTGGGTGGGATTTGCTCGCGTTAAGCTGCTTTCATTGAATGTTTTGTGAAGCCTGTGACATGAAAATAGGAGTTTATACCCGGTCATGTGCCTCCCCCTCATTAAATGTGTAGAGAGCTTATGAAGAAAGCCTGGAAGGAAGTAGGAGGGATCGTTGCGATGTACAAGTGGTGATAAACATGATTAATCACTTGCTAGTTTGAACACAAGATGAATCGGAGCATCACAAGCCGTTCATGTGAGAGCGCTCATGAAAGATCGCACTTGCTGCTGTCTGCAGTGTCTTCGGTTGCCTTGTGATGTAGCAGCAGTTTGATATCATGGAGCGTCATGTGTTTGGGCTAGTGATTTGTGGAGGATGATGTAGAGGGTGGAACTTGGAAATTACTCAAATTTTGATAAATATCAACATGACCACTTTTTTAGACCCTTAATCGCATTTAACAAGATTTGGTGAATCTGATGAGCTTATTTGTGAGCTGTGTGAAGAACCACTTAGAGGTTGGTTGTGTAAGCCAGTGAACCAGAGTGCTGGCAAACTGAATTTGAGAGCTTGTAAAATGCCAAATTCCTTCTCTCTGAGGCAGCTTTTCCGAACCGGGTTAGCGTGTGGCCCTTCAGGCTTATAGGAAACCTAATTGAATTGATTTTCCCAAATAAAAATAACTGACTTATCGAAAATGGTAATTAATGAGACCTGTATACAGGGTGGGCTTTTTTTAAATCGCCCTGTGTTTTTTTTAAATTGTAACCAAACAATGAAAGCATTCTTCAGTTGAAGAGTGACTTATTTGCATTGCTCTTCTCTGTACATGTTGTATCTTGCCTAAAAACTCATCTCCTATTAGTCATTAAAGAACAAGGCGGGTCGGGGGGGTCTGTTGGCAGAGTTTCTAGTGTTTGGCAACTTGAGTCACTCAAATGAATCAGCCTGAAGCTTGCTGTAGAATTAATATCTAACATTTGGGCCAAAAAAAACCCGTGTTTCAGGACGTTTAAAGCTGCTTTAATCACCTCCCTTACCTGGCTTACTTTTTCCTCCAAAAGGGACAATTGTAAAGAAAGGGTCATGAAATATGCTTAAAAATGTACACTAGTTATGCTGTTACATTTTGGAATACGAGTATTCATTTTACAAGCAAATCTGGATGCTTAAGAAATCCATAAATTTCACTCGTGCATGAAAAGGCTAAATTTTAAAGTGACTTAAAGCATATTTTATTTTACAGTGCGCGTTCTCCCCCCAAAAAAAGGTTCAAGGGTCTGCTCGTTGCATTTAAAGCTCCTTTACTCTTGTCTTGGTATTTCTGGAATATCTACCAAGACTGAATGGCAGTTGGAACAGGCAGTCGCGTCTGGGACATGCTACGTCTTTGCTGGATCTTAAACTTGACACTATCTTGGCGAAATAGCTAAACATGGAGAACACTAAAGAGATTAGCAAGAGACTTGAACTTATTCTTACTGATTTATGAAGCATCAAGTCGTCTTAAACGGCATTACGTTCTCAACCTATCGGAATGTGACGTATTCCAGCATTGCAGATCCCTGAGTTGGTAAAACACCTCAGTTTAAAACCCTTTATTTTTCCATAAACTTGCTGCGAATAATGACGGTCTGTGCAGGTACTGATTATAGGTTGTTCTGTAAAAAAAAAAAATTGCGTTCCATGCTGTATGTGAAGGAAAGTACAGGCGCTGTGGGGAAATGACAATACTCGATGGTGTTTGAACTCGTGGTGGTGGTGTACTATTATAGCTGCAGATGGATGAACAAACATGACTTTTTTTTTTTTTTTTTAATCCCAGAGGGAAAGCCACTTTGTTAGGCTGTTCAAGAACTCTTGAATTACTTTTTACTTGACACTTCATACAGTATGTGAAGAAACGTAATTGTTGGACTGAAAATGTGCACGTTTCAGCGTCCACCCCCAGTGCTTGCCGAGCAACAGGCCGAGGCCTGCAGCCCCGAGGAGTTCGTGTACGCCAAGTGGCTGACTTCAAGGTGGACACAAGAAATGCAGGAAGTGGCGACCTAAAGGTCACAGTAAAAGGTCCTAGTAAGTATCTTGCTCAAATAGTCTTTTTCGCCTTGCTTCAAAACCCTAAAAAAAGTAAATCCCTCCCTGATTTTAAGCCCAAATTAATATAAACTATGTAAATATCTGTATTGAGGGCCTGGTTGAGCTAGGAGCTCCTGTGACCGCCTTAGCTTGACAATGTGAATACGAAATATGACCCAATTCTCAAGAGCAGGCAAGGGTGGAGGTTCTCCAGCCGTTGCCAGGCTCTCCTTCCCGAATGACGTTATTCTAGCTGAGTCAGCAGGTTTTATGCCAAGATGGTGATTTAATGAACAGTCTGACTCCATGTCGGTGCAGTGTTTCTGACTAAAATGCTGTAATTATGCTGCGTCTGATAATTGAGGCTGTTCACAAGGACTGGTCATGAGGCACATCTGTGATGCCTTTTTGAGGATGCACCGTTTCCATATATTACAGGAGGTTATTCTCTCTTGCAGAAGGCCTAGACGAGCAGGTGAAGCTGAAGGAAGCGATGGATGGCGTCTACGCCTACGAGTACTATCCAAATGCACAGGGCAAGTACACCGTGAGCATCACGTGGGGTGGCCAGCACGTTCCCAAGAGGTGAGTTTCCACAGAGCAGTCGACTTGTGGTGTCTGTGGTAGGGCAAGGTAGGAAGGGGCATGACATTACATCATCCTTTCCAGTGTGTGTGGGTCTAGGCTTGGAGAAACTGTCCTGCAGGGAACTTGGTTAATGTAGATAAATTTGTCCTATTTAGTTTATTAGTTTTCTTTGCTTGACGACTGGTGTGTTGTGAAAAGCTTCTGTGCTTCTTTCATGCTGCAAGGACATGTGCTGACATTCCAGTAAAAAGAAGCATTCATTAGGCAGGGAGTTATTTTTTTCCATGAAATCGCAGCCTAAAAATTTGACATCTCAGAAGGGGGTGTGTGTGGCCTAGAGCATCAGCCAGGTGTTTACTCACATGCTGGTGTTTCTGAGCTGATATTGGGGGGTGATCTCATACATAGCGGTGCTCACTGGCTTCTACCCAGAGCTGTAACTGTTGCCTCACAGGAACATGCTGAAATGCTTCAATGAGCAAAAGGGAAGGGGGGAGGTTGAATTAATACAACTGGTCTCTGTTCACCTGGACCTTCCTCACGTTCACACCTACATGCCTGTCAGCTATGCTACTGTGTTAAACATTCACCCTGTGGTCATGATCTGTTAGATCCATGCTACTAGAATCCATGTCTGCTGCTGAACATCGTCAGTGTGCAGTTCAAGGAATCTTGAGTTTTGTGTATGTGAACTTTTTAACTTTCTGCTATTGGTTTAGTCCTTTTGAGGTTCTGGTCAGCCCTGAAGCAGGACCGCAGAAGATCCGAGCTTGGGGCCTGGGTCTGGAGGGAGGCATTGTGGGAAAGTCTGCTGACTTTGTGGTCGAGTCTGTTGGCGCAGATGTCGGTGTGCTGGGTGAGTTTTATGGCCTCGGAGCAAAATATTGGATTAAATTGCATCGCTAACCTTTGAGTGTAACTTCTGGCTCTCCAGATTCAAATTATGACCATATTAAAGTTAGTCTTTTATGCTCTTCGTGCAGGCTTTGCCATCGAGGGCCCATCTCAGGCCCGGATCGCGTGCGAGGATCAGAATGATGGATCCTGTGACGTCAAGTATTGGCCCACAGAGCCTGGGGAGTATGCTGTCCATATTATGTGTGATGATGAGGACATCGAAGAGAGTCCGTTCATGGCTTACATCGTTCCTGACAACAAAGCAAGCAATCCTGACCAGGTACAAACTTATGGCAAGCCTTTTTTTAGTACCACTTTACAAATGAGTGCTGTGCTTAAGAATATTATATTAAAGTAGCAGATTTCCAAAATGAGTTGTGTAACCCTATGGAGACTTTCTTCCTTTGTTCCAGATTTGTACAACTTTTATTTGAAACGCATGAGCTAGAATTCTATTGGGTATTATATGGAGTTCCAAACTTAAATTGTAGTGCACGTTATTGTCCATAATTGACTTTAGGTTAAAGCCTATGGTCCAGGCCTGGAGAAGACTGGTTGCATCATCAACAAGCCTGCAGAGTTCACGGTTGAGGCCAAAGATGCTGGAAAGGGTCCTCTGAAGATCCTTGTCCAGGTGAATCCAACATGACCGTCATGCATGAAGTCATTCTTACAAATCCCTCAAAACAGCCTTGTCTTAAACGTGTGCATGTGTTTAGACACATGACTTACTAATGTCCTAAAGCTTTGGGTTGTTTTCACCCATGTTGTGTTTTGTCAATATCTCAGAACGCTGATGGTGAGCCCGTTGATGTGAAGGTGAAAAGTAAAGGAGACGGCATTTACTCCTGCTCCTACGCTCCCACCTCTGCCGTCAAACACACGGTGGTGGTCACTTGGGGAGGGACCGGTGTTCCCAACAGCCCTTTCAGGGTAAGCCCTCCCGAGCCCCAGAGCTCCACAGTTCCCACTCCTACTAACACCTTGGCCACTAACCTAACGGAGTGTAAGGTGCCTGAGGTGAAGGCTAACCCTGTGGCATCTGAGCTGCTCGAGTTGGACGGGCCAACGGAGCCTTGCATCCCGAAACGCAAACCCATCATTGTTATTACCACGCATGTTGAGGAGTCTCACACGGTTTCGATCTTTTAATTTGTTTTGGAGTAAAAAAAATAAATAAAAAATGCACACTTGCTAACAATTGTATTAACATGCTTCAATTTCTTTCGTAAAATTGATTTTCTGTGTTTTTATATATTTTAACAAATCTTGCTTTGTTTACAAATCTTCAGTATTTGTGCAGCTTTTTTCTGACCGACAAAATTTGCATTTGTGTGTCTAGTTGTTCCATTTATTTTTGATCATTTAAGTCACTTAATTTTAATTTCTATACACATTTCAGATGATTGAATGACCTTTGTTTGATTTGCTTGTAATTGATTTGTCAAATGTTTAAAGGGGACATATTACACCTTTTTCCACAATTTGACCGTTCCTTGAGGTCATAATGAAATATCTGACATGCTTTGGTCAAAATGGCACAAGGAGAAAATGCCGTACCTCCTTTCTTACCCGGTCTAAACAGCCCTGTTTTAAAATGGCTGATTGGAGTGCTTGTTCCTTGAAATGGAGACACTGCTCGCCTCACACCCTTTTCACTGTCCAATCGGTGCATTTTCCTCATGAATATTCATTCATAAAGGCAGTTCTCAAGCCATGAGGGGGTGGCATAATTCTAATGAGCTCCACCTGTGGCATAGTAAGAGGAGCCAAATCTGAAGGGCTTGTTGAAGTACAGGTTTTCTGAAATGGGCAAAACAAAAACTGACCTGAGGGGGTTGGTAGGCACTCGGATACCCAAATGTATGTGCACAAGCTCTGAAAGTTTTTGTAATATGTCCCCTTTAAAACTACATAGACCTGACAATGTAATGCTGTAATGCCCAAACGTGACATTTTTCAAATGTCATGCTTGTACATCTGACTGAACTTTGAGATCTGACTGAAAGTTTGAAGGACGTTCTGAGCATCTGATCATACCAATATCAGTATAAATGAATTTAGATTTTGTATAATTAAGCACTTTTCTAATGCACTTTTTTGAAATTGTTACTGAACTACTGTCAATTTAATTTGTATACTTAAAATAAATTTCAATGCAAGGCACATTTTCAGTATTTGCATCTCATTGTTTCATTCATGTGTCAAATGCAAAAGCAATGTTTTTGTGCATGTTGTGGTTCTGTATAATCCTCTGCACCCCATTGTGTTTAAAAGGAGCAATAGGTAGCATTCTTTCAGCTAATGGAAGGTAAACATGTGGATGTTCCGTAGTGCTTTTACGTGGGCTTGCGGAAAACGTTTCATGCTGCTCTGTTGGTCAGTGGACATGCTTTTGTTTTCTGCAGTTGAAGTTCATATTCATATCGGGAGAAGTGGGGGGGATGCAGCTTATTGCTCCTTTAAAGTTGTGTACAATTTATGTAGTTTGCATAATTATGTACGTGGCACACATTTTGTATACATTCTAGGTTTTGTTTTAAACGCAACTTCAACACAATTGTGCCTTTTAGGTTCAAGTTGGAAAAGGCAGTCACCCTCACAAGGTGAAAGTGTTTGGTCCAGGTGTGGAGAGAACGGGCCTGAAAGCTCATGAGCCCACACACTTCACTGTGGATTGTACAGAAGCTGGGGAAGGTAATACACAAGCACATGCACAAACATGCATGCACATGGCATTTTATGCTTGGTCATTGAATGTCCTTTTTCACGCTGTAGGTGATGTCAGTGTGGGTATCAAGTGTGACGCCAACGTTGTCAGCGATAGGGAAGAAGACGTCGACTTTGATATCATTCCCAATGCTAACGACACCATTACAGTGAAGTACATCCCACCAGGAGCTGGACGCCTCACCATCAAAGTCCTTTTCACAGATCAAGTGAGTGACATCAATGATTCAGGTTTTAAGATGATTTAATTCCGGTTTCAGGGGTTATGTGTGTTTTGTACAATGTAGGAAATCCCTGTGAGTCCCTTCCGTGTCAAAGTGGATCCATCACATGATGCGTCCAAAGTTAAGGCAGAGGGTCCTGGGCTCGCTCGAGCTGGTTAGTGTTTCCGTGTCCACTTTGCATGTTAAATCTCATTCATTTTAATATTCTAGTGCGACTTAAGAGCCTGCTGTTCCTTCTACAGGTGTGGAGAGTGGAAAGCCCACTCACTTCACGGTTTACACCAAAGGAGCAGGAAAAGCACAACTGGATGTGCAGTTCTCTGGCCCAAACAGAGGACAGCCTGTCCAAGACTTTGAAATCATCGACAATTATGATTATTCCTACACTGTCAAGTACACACCAGTTCAACAGGTATCATCTTTTGTAAATATCCCAGGTACATTTTCATACATCAATAGTATATTTTAACACGTCATCTTTGTGTTCCAACAGGGTGAAATGGTGATGATTGTGACTTTTGGAGGTGATCCCATCTCTAAAAGCCCCTTTGCAGTGGGAGTGGCAGCACCGCTCGATCTCAGCAAGATTGAGGTTGATGGTCTGGAAAGCAGTGAGTTTTCTTATTGGTGTACGCATGTGGCTTTGTGGTGCTTAATAAATTGTTTACTAGAAGTTCCACTGCTGTGGTCGGGGGGTGGTTTTTTATTTTATTTATTTTTTTAAATAGTGTTATGGTCCGTTTTGTGACTTTCACTACATGCTTGTCTAAAATGGTTGCTTCCTGCATTTTTTTTTTTTTTTTTTTTTGGGGGGGGGATGTGACCACTGGGTCTTAAAATGAAGTAATCCTTTACATCAACAGGCTCCAATAGTTTGACATTAATCGAAATGATTTTATAAAAAGTATCGATTCTGACTGTTTCAGGAGTGGAGGTCGGTCAGGATCAGGAATTTGCCGTGGGCACTAAGGAAGCAGGTGGTCAGGGCAGACTGGAAGCTCTGATTACCACGCCAACCGGCAAGTCTGTGCCGTGTGTAGTCGAGCCTCAGCTTGGTAAAGGATTCAGCCTGGTCAAGTACATCCCAAAAGAGGAAGGTGCCTACACTGTAGAGGTCCTCTATGATGGCAACCCAGTGTCTGGGAGCCCCTTCCCTGTGGAGGCCATGTTACCTCCTGATCCCAGCAAGGTGAGTGGGTTGCTGGGTTTTATTTTTTAACACTCCAACATAATCAAAAATCTGAAATTTGGTCTCAAGTGCAAAAATATGCACTACAGAGTATGTTGGTGGAGAAGAATTTGTTTTGAAGACTTCCAAAGATCAGTGTGATTTGCTCACAGTTAATGTGTGCATGTTCTTTTACAGGTCAAAGCTTATGGTCCAGGATTGAAAGGAGGTTTGGTCGGGAATCCTGCGGAATTCACAATCGACACCAATGGAGCTGGAACAGGTGGGCTTGGCCTGACTGTAGAGGGGCCAACTGAAGCTAAAATCGAGTGTTCAGACAACGGTGACTGTACGTGTTCCGTGTCCTACCTTCCCACTGAACCTGGCGAATACCTTGTGAACATCCTCTTTGAAAATGTCCATATACCTGGATCACCTTTCCATGCTGACATCGAGTACCCCTTCGACCCCACAAAAGTGATGGCGTCGGGTTCAGGCCTGAAGCGTGGGAAAGTGGGTGAGATCAGCGTGCTCAACGTGGACTGCACCAAAGCTGGGCCTGGACAGTTGGCCTTGGAGGCTGTGTCTGATGCAGGCTCCAAGGCGAAGACTGAGGTGCTAGACAACAAAGATGGCACTTACACAGTGACCTACGTGCCCCTGACAGCAGGCATGTATACTCTGCTGCTCAAGTATGGAGGGAAGACGGTCCCAAACTTTCCTGCCAAAGTGGTGGTGGATCCAGCAGTCGACACCAGCAAGGTGAAGGTGTTTGGACCGGGAGTGGCTGGAGAAGGTATGTATTAAGGGTTGAAGTCATGTTTGAATCTGGTTCTTTTGCATGTGTTGCCTTGCCTTTTGAAATATCAATGTTTTCCTGGTTCCCATGACTTCTCATTTAGACTCTACTTTCTTTCCTAACCAGCTCTTTTATTATACAGGCATGCCAGAACATTTTCGTGTGTCATTATGCTTTGGATGACCTCATCTTGAGCTTAAGGGGGAGGGGGGGGGAACTTAATCTAAAAAAAGTCTTTGTGAAAGATGGCCATCCTTCAAAGCACAAGACTGACGATGACACGTTTATGAAGATGAATTACTTTTTTTGAATAGACGTTTATCCTTTTGTGGTTTGTGCTCATGCCTGTTTTCTCTTTTAACTTGTTCCTTGATGCATCATTTGGCTTTGAGTTGAGCACTCACTTATCATCCTGCAGGTGTCTTCAGGGAGGCTACCACAGACTTCACTGTTGATGCTCGGGCATTGACCAAAGTGGGAGGGCAGCACATTAAAGCTCAGATTAAGAACCCATCTGGTGCTACTACAGACTGCGCCATTGCTGACCAGGGTGATGGCACCTATAAAGTGGAGTACACGCCATTTGAGAATGGTACAGCCCAAAGCATGATATTGTACTCTTATTATTGCCATGTTATTTTGAGCAGTTGATGCCTCGCTGTTAATGGGTGTCCCTTTTTTACATAATGACCTTACGAAAATATTGCTTGTAGGTGTTCATGCTGTGGAGGTGCTCTATGATGAGACTCCTCTGCCTAAGAGCCCCTTCCAGGTAGCAGTGAGTGAGGGCTGTGATCCCACTCGAGTTGTAGCCGAAGGCCCTGGATTGGAGGATGCGCTAACTGACAAACCTAACAAGTTCTCAATAATCACAAGGTACCACAGCCTCTTATTTTGATCTCGCAAATGGCTGCTTTAAGTTTACCTCTCACTTGCTCAATCCAAGCTTAAAGCAGCAGTTTGTTTTTTTTTGTTTTTTTTGGTTTGGGTTTTTCCCCCCCCTCTATCTCTTACGTAATCCTTGAATTCAGTTGGAGAGCAATTAAGAGCCAATGTTGTCTGATTTACACAGAGGAGCTGGTATTGGTGGTCTGGGCATCACGGTTGAGGGCCCGTCCGAGTCAAAGATGTCCTGCAAAGACAACAAGGATGGTAGCTGCGATGTGGAGTACACTCCTTATGCTCCTGGACCTTATGACGTCAACATTACATACGGAGGACAGCACATTCCAGGTATATCTGGTTCTGCAGTGGCCTCGTGTCCAGACTTTTGAGACTCTCAAACCACATAAGGTGTTAGCATTGGAACAGCTGCATTCCTTGAAATAAAATTAATGGCACCTTGTGCAAAAGTAGTGTTTGTATTGGGGGGGTGCACTTGCATAAATTTAGGATGGATATTTATATGAATCAAACGCCCACATACTGCACGTTTAGTTTGACATGACTATTTTGTCAGGTTCTGTACAATCTAATTTCTCAATTTTTCCCAAATTTGCAAGCCTAACTTGTTACTCTGCAAATGTCTGATCTAGTGCCGTTTTCTGCTGCTGACTAATTTGTTTAACCAAAGTGTCCTTATTTCAGTTATTGGGTCCCCCCCCTTAAAATGCCACATGAGCCAATTAACATATGAATCAAGAGTGACAGTTCTGTCAGTATTCTGAACACACCAATATTAAATGCTTCCTGGAAGACCTGCCCCATTTCCCCAATCTCAAATTAGTAACTTTTTTTGGCTCGTGTTCCTGCCTTGAATTGGTTTTCCTGCTTGAAAGATGTATGATGTTCACTTTGTCAAGGTAAATGGTTGTTTATAATCTAATGTCAGTGCAGGGAGACTCTTGTATTATAAATCTCTACGAGGGAAGTAGATGGCGATTCGGTTGGCTGGGGGGAAAATGGGAGTCTCATTCCTTCATGTTTGTCATTTTCATCCCCTTTTCAGGCAGTCCATTCAGAGTGCTAGTAAAAGACATTGTGGACTCCAGTAAAGTGAAGCTCTCTGGACCTGGAGTGGGTTCAGGCGTTCGTGCCAAGATCCCTCAGACTTTCACTGTAGACTGCAGCAAGGCTGGAATAGCACCACTCTCTGTAGCTGTAACTGGCCCTAAAGGTGAGATGCTGTTTTGTACGGATTAAAAAAATAATCTTAGTTTGTCTGTATATTGAGTGAAGGAGGACCTGACCGTGTGATTTACAAGTAAAGCCTGACCATTCATCTGTTATTTTTGACCATTGCTTCCAGGTGTGGCTGAACCAGTTCAAGTAAAGGACAATGGAGACGGAACACACACTGTAGCCTACACACCTTCTGTGGAAGGACCTTACTCTGTAGCAGTCAAGTATGCTGAGGAAGAGATTCCACACAGGTAGTGTGACACTCTAGCACTTTTTTCCAGAACTTGCAGTTAGTATTCAATATCTTGTAATCGCTAATGATGTTTCCACACTACCCTCTTTCAGCCCGTTTAAACTGCGTGTCCTGCCCACACACGATGCCAGTAAGGTTCGTGCCAGTGGGCCTGGACTGACTACGAGCCTGCCTGCTAGCCTTCCTGTGGAATTCACCATCGATGCCAAGGATGCAGGAGAGGGCCAGCTATCAGTCAAGATAACTGTGAGTAAGCCCCAGTGTGAAACTACTCCTCCTCCGTTTAAATAGAAGACAGTCTTCTATTCTGTTCTGCTGTACAAGTTGATTACGTTTATTAAACACATCAATAGAATTTTGCTAGTAATAACATGATTGGTCTAACTCGGTGTGTCCCCCCCCGCCCATCTTTTGTACATTGGCTGGCCCCTTGGGATGGGTGACGTAGCAGGAGTATTGCATCAAATCGTACTTCTCGACAGCATTTCTTTAAGTTATTCCACAAAATCGAGTCGTACATGAGCTGGCCAGTGAGGCGCATAGCACCTAGTAGGCTATAAGCCATGTATGATATTGAGTGGAATCATTTTTATTTTTTTGCAAATTCAATGAATTAAAAACGTTATACAAAACATCTGACGAGCATTTCCGCTTAGAATGTAAACAAACCAGCGGAATGACCGTAGCAATTTGTGAAATGTGATGTTGAAAAATGGATGCGTTCTTAGGATCACATTTTGTTGCTTTTTTTTGGGGGGGGGGTTTGAGTAGTTTTTATTTCATCCTCAGTTGGTTCAGCAACACACTCTGCCATTTTGTTTTTCTCTACTTATGGTATATGAGCTGATAGCCTAGTAGTAGAGTAGCCAATCTGAGCACACGATTGCTCATATCCAGTGAATGTGGATAGAATAATACACGATATCGGTCACAGTAGTTATATGTAAAGTTAATTTTTCTGATGTCCTCAAATATAAAATGTGTTTTCCATATTTAAAAAATGTACACTTTTTTTAATTGTTGGGGGGACCCTAAATATTGAACACTGGGAAAAGATGAGTGGGGAAATTTTTACATTTTATACTTCCAGGTTTTTGACAGTTGTGATTTTATTTATTTTTGTTTAAACTTAAGACGATCCACAGGCTCTCGGGTGTATTGTACCATCATTCAACACAATTTGTATCGATTTAAGATGTAGCTTCTGGATAGAGAATTGCAGTACTTATGCTGCTGTCACACAGTGGCAAATGGGCATACGAATGCAATTCACAACGATCGCCAGACATTCGTAGGTGTTCGTAAGCATTCGCGGTCGTTCCTGGGGTGTTGTGAATTTTAGGAGCCTGCTCCTAAAATTCGCCAGGAAAGCATATTCGCCACATTTTCGTAAGCAATCGCAAGCCATTCTTATTGTTGGCAAGTCATTTGTAGTGATCGTAAGACATTTCTAAGG
>JAODTV010000019.1:17175764-17187965 GCA_025399955.1 Galeichthys feliceps
AGCCCAAATATTGCCATGACATTCATATCCAAGATGACATTCATGGCACTGTATGTAAACTTCTGACCACAACTGTATGTGAAGTAGCCAGAGTTACCTGAGAGGAGTTCCCAAAGGTTTTTTTTTTTTTTGGTTGTATTTTTTTTGGTATGACTGAAAAAATAACTAGCCCTGTAACAGATTGGCAACTGGCCCAGGGTGTATCCTGCTCCTCACTCAAAGTCAGCTGGGATTGGATTCAGCTTCCCTCATGACCCTGATGGATAAGCAGTATAGATAATGGATGTATGGATGGGTGGATGAAAAATAACTGAACATAATGGGATCATTGGTAAATGCTGAGTGTATTGGTGCATTGACTGGTGCATTGACTACTAATTTGGAGCTCAACGTGGGCAATAACACAAGTACTTTGTCTCCCGGGGTGAACTCTCTAAGGCGCACACCCCTGTCGTACAGCCGGGCTTGACGTTCTTGTGCCTGTCGCAAATTCTCCTGGGTTGTGCATGAGGGTGTGGAGCTTTGCGCGCAGGTCGAGAATGTATTGAATTTTGTTCTTATGAGGTGAAGGTCCCTCCTCCCAGTTTTCCCGCAGCACGTCCAAAATGCAGAGCGGCTTTCGCCCATATAATAATTCAAACGGTGAAAAACCTGTGGAGGATTGCGGGACCTCTCGTACTGCAAATAACAGGGGCTCAAGCCATTTATCCCAATTATGTGCATCTTCACTTACAAATTTCTGAATTAAATTTTTGTGTTTGAATAAACCGCTCCTCCAAACCATCTGTTTGTGGGTGATAGACGCTGGTGCGGATAGATTTAATTCCCAATAACTCATATAGTTCGCGCAGCGTGCATAACATAAACGTAGTGCCTTGGTCCGTTAGGATTTCTTTTGGAATCCCGACCCGGGAGATAACACGGAAGAGTGCCTCCGCAATACTGCGTGCAGAGATATTGCAGAGTGGCACTGCTTCCGGATATCGCGTTGTATAGTCCATCAGAACTAAAATAAAGCGATATCCTCGTGCTGACCAATCTAATGGCCTGACGAGATCCATACCAATTCTCTTGAAGGGGGTCTCGATTAGAAGGAGTGGGCACAAAGGTGCTTTTGGAGTGGCCGTGGGATTTACTAATTGGCATTCACGGCACGCCGCACACCACTGACGAACGTCCCCGCGAATCCCTGACCAATAGAACTGGACCATTATTCGGGCTAATGTTTTATCCTGTCCTAAGTGTCCGTCCATGGGATTAAAGTGAGCCCATGGAATACGAGTTCCCTACAGCTCTTAGGGATTAATAACTGTGTTAACTGCTCACTGGTTTGAGTGTCCTGCATCACTCGATACAACCTATCTTTAATAATAGCGAAATACGGGAAGGCGGGTGCCACATTTGGCTGGAGAGTTTGACCATCGATTACTCTCACTTGGTCAAATGCATGACGCAGAGTCTTGTCTCGTGACTGCTCTAACGGGAAATCCTCGAGGGAATCCCCAAGAGAGGGAGGGGGGCGAGCTGCTCCCCACTCCTCGCATCACCCTGACGTGGTGCTGACGTAGATGGCTCTGTGACAGCTTCCCCAGTCAATGCCACACCGGGATCCCCCTGTGACGTATCATTGCAGGACCCACCCCCTACTATGTGTTCCATTAAGTTTCTAAACCCCGGCCAATCAGTCCCCAAAATCAGCGGGTGGGTGAGACGAGGATTACCCGCCGCCTTTATTCTATGCTTTTGTCCCCGGAATAGAATATGGACAGACACTAGAGGATAATTGTGAACCTCCCCGTGCACACACAAAACCTTCACTGCTTGTGCTTTCCCCAATGCCTCACCTTGCACCAGGCTTTGGTGGATTGAGGTCTGATTACAACCAGAATCCACCAATGCGTGGTATGTATCCCCTTGAACACTTACCGGTATACGATACGCTCCGGCCTGATTGGGGGCGGTCTCTGGCGCATCGGGGATCCGGACCACAGCTCCCACCTCCATCACGGAGCACTAACTCTGGAGATGCCACAGCACCAGCACACCGGCCCAGGCTTTCCCTCTGCACTGGCGTTATGGGCGTCACTCACCTGAGAGGGAGAAGACACAGACACGGAAGAGGGAGATAGGAGGACACTATGGGTGCGACGGGCCAGCTGGGGAGGAGCCGGCCCCTGCCTCCGCGGTGGGGGAACAGGGCGGGGAAGGGACGGGGGGGGGAGAGAGAGAAGAAACAAGAAGAGGCAACCTGTCCGCCTGCCTTCGGAACCACCACCAGATGGTCCTCCGCCAACTCGATGGCTTGCTCCAGCGACGCCGGGCAATGACACTGGACCCACTCCGTGGTTCCTTCTGGAAGTCGAGCGATAAACTGTTCCAGTGTCACCAGATCGATGATCCCGTCGGCTTCGCAGTCGTCCGCCCTCAGCCACCGCCGGCAGGTGTCCCGGAGCTGTTAGCCGAATGCGAAAGGCCGGCCGACCTCCTCCAACGTCAGCATCCAGAAGTGCTGGCGATGTTGTTCCAGGGAGCGGCCGACACGCTGCAGGATGGCTCTCTACAGGTCGGCATATATGAACCGGCTGTCGGCAGGGAACTGCTGCACAGCGAGCTGCGCCTCGCCAGTCAGGAGCAGGAGTAGGCACGCCATGCGCTGCTCAAGCGGCCATCCCCACGCTTCAGCCGCTTGCTCGAAGAGAGCGATAAAGGCTTTCGGATAGTCATGCGGACCCATCTTCATGAGGGTGATGTGGGGAGTGTCGAGGCCCTCGCCAATGCGAGCAGATGTTGGAACGCCTGTCAGTCTTCCTGCTGGGCCAGCTTTAAGGCGTCAAAGCATTGCTCTTGCTCCTTCCAGAAGGTGATCAGCGCTTGATGCTGGTTCTGCTGGGCGGTAGTGAGGGCATGGATGAGATCCTTAAATGGGGAGGACTCCATGTGGTGCTTCCCTTCCATACTACCGGCTTTCAGCACCACTGTAATATGTCCCTGATGTGGGTGGAGTACAGAAGCACGGCAGGCAAGGGATGATGTTCACACACACTTTTATTTTGGGACCTCGTGTTGCTTTTCAGCTTTAACCATTCGTTTCTATTCACACACAGATGCACGCACACACAGTTGTGTTCTGGTCTGGGAGATCTCTGCTCTCTCCCTCCTTTTCTATCCTCCACCATCACTGCAACAAACACACACACAACATTAATCGACAACAGGTGCTTTGACTTTGCCTCTCACCTTCCCTGGCCCCACCCTCCATTCACAAACTGAAGCTAGGCCACACCCCCGCTGCCACAGAAGAATTTTCAAGGAAACATAATTGAACATAAACAGCTATATGCTGACTCAGTTCCTGTGAATTGTTCAAATCAGTTAGTACAGACCTTAATATACCAAAAAATCAGTCAGATCAGCCTGTACTGATTGTTCTGTCAGAAAGAACACATTTTCCCCATGACCTTCTACCACTTAGCACAATCAGGCAACAGCTTTTAGAAAATCACTAGATTTTCAGTTGAAAAATAGAAATCATTATCAGCTTTAAGCATTATGAATCATAATCAGTTTAAGAATAAAAATCATTGTCAGCTTTAAGCATTATGAATCAATTTTGCTAATACAATCCCTCCCTTTCAGCATTTCATGTTAACTTACAAAAATTAATTCAATAATAATAATAATAATAATAATAATAATAATAATAATAATAATAATAATTCTCTCAGAACCATTTTCATCAAGGAACATTATTTACATTGCAAGATTTGCAACAAGTTGTATTTGGCAGGTGGCTCGGTTCTGGGACCTTCCCGCCCTTCCATGTGCATACGTGGAAAGCCTTGGGGCAGGGAGAGCACACCTCCCTGCCCTACCATGTGCCTACATGGAAAGACTAAAGCAGGGAGAGCCACAGCAACCCCCTCCCATCAGGTACAGAACAGAGCAGGCATCAATGACAACAGAGATAACATTGATTAAGGTCAGAATATGGGACCTCCCTGTCCTTCAATGTGCCTACATGGAAAGCCTTGAGGCAGGGAGTGCACCTCCCTGCCCTTCCATATGTGTGCATGGAACGGCTAAAGCAGGGATGGTGGCAGCAGGAGAAATGGCATGAATTAGGGGATCTCCCTGCCCTTCCACATGCCTATGTGGAAAGCCTTGATGCAGGGAGAGCATTTCCATGCCCTTCCATGTGCCTGCATGGAACGGCTAAAGCAGGGAGGGCAGCAGCAACGAAATTGGCATGGATTAGGTAACATAGCCTCATTGACAAGGGCCAAATGCAATGGTTAGATGACTGGGTCAACACATCTCCAAAACTGTAGGTCAAGGGGGTGTTCCCAGTATGCAGAGATTATTATCTATCAGAAAGTGGTCCAAGGAAGGACAATCAGTGAACCACAGAACAGCACCTGCACAACTGCTGAAAATGTTAATGCTAGCTATGATATAAAGGTGTTAGAACACACAGCACATCACAGCTTGCTTTGTTTGGGCTGAGTAGCTGCAAACTGGTTAGGGCACTCATGCTGACTCCTGTCCACCAGGAAGGTGTCTTTAATAGGCATGTGAGCATCAGAACTGGACTATGGAGCAATGGAAGAAGGTGGCCTAAACTGGGTGGTGAGCAAGCATCAATGATGTGGGCTGGCTTGAGATCAGCTGCAGTCAGCTGATGTAGCTGGGAATGAGTGCTGAACTTGACTTTGTAGCCTGCCAGAACTACGCTATGCTTGATTTCTGTCAGAACTCCTTTCCTCGAGGAACATTATTTACATTGCAATATTTGCAACAAGTTGTATTTGGTGACCTCCCATCCCTTCAACATGCATATGTGGAAAGCCTTGGGGCAGGGAGAGCACACCTCCCTGCCCTACCATGTACCTACATGGCAAGGCTAAAGCAGGGAGAGCTGCAGCAAAGCCCCCCAAAACCACCACACCAGGCAGACATCCCTGGCCTTCCAGGCTTTCATGAAAGAGCCACCCAGAAAAGCTCGCTCAACTATTAAGTAGGAAGCAAGTTAAACCAAGGTGAAATATGGTGAGATGAGTTGAATCTTCACAGATTACTAGTTAGGGGTAACATAGCTAGTATGTTTATACAGCGAGCCTGAGCAGCTTTGCAATAGCATTTATTGTGTAATCTAGTGCAGTTTGAATGAACAGAGCAGGTCAGGCTGGATGGCGCTGCCTCCAGGCACAGTTGGTGAAATTCTGAAATTCAAAGTGGGACAAGAATTGGCCATGGTTGTCCAAGCCTGGAATATGGGCTGTTCAAATGATGAAATTATCCAACCCAGAGGACCATGTGAGGCATGTCAGGAATCTATTAGTAACGGAACTGAGGAGCGCCCTTGATAGTGATGTTTAGAGCTGCTGCCTCCTTGTCACAAAAACAGGATTTGCTTCTTGACAAGTGTTTACCCCACAGAAGATGAGCTACACGATTGGGTAGATTCCATTAGAGCAGTGGAAGAAGTGTCAGCTGACAAGGATGACAATTCTTTTGGCCATGCATCAGTAAACCGCTGATTATTGAACCCCCTCACCACCAATGGAAGGTGCTGCGTCTGTGAACAACTTAATTGCTAATGGAGATTCTAGGTTTTCATTCTAGAAGAATGAGAGACCATTCCATTTACCCAACAGAAGGAGACCGGAACCGGCGTTCAGATCTGCAGCCTGTATCCAAGCTCACCCTATCATGGAGTTCTCTACAGATTTAGAGGTCAAAAGCCTGGATACAAAGGAGCGTCCCTGGGGAATAACGCGCATTGCATAATAAAGATGCCCAAACATAGGAACAATTCCTTTTTAAAATTGCTATTGCCTCCTGCACTTCTTATGACCTCTCTGAAATGATTAGATTTTTCCTAGAGGCAGTGAAGCTTGCATCTGGTTGCTGTCTCAGGTGATGTCTAGAAATTCTAGTGTCAAGTCAAGTTTATTTGTATAGCGTTTTTAACAACAGACATTGGTCGCAAAGCAGCTTTACCAAAAATTAAAGACTTTAAACATGAGTTAATTTTATCCCTAATTTATCCCCAACGAGCAAGCCTGTTGCAACGGTGGCAAGGAAAAACTCCCTCAGACGACATGTCAGTAACAACCCTGAAAGCCAGAGTTCGGAGCAGCCTCCAAACATGGCCGCTCCGGACTACACTCCCCATGAGTCACAGCGCCCCTCATCACCAGAATACTAATTACATCACCTGTCATCAATTCACCTGCTAATTACCTCACCTACTTAAACCCCATTCAAACAATCACTCAGTGAGAAGCATCATTCTGTGTCCCGTACCTGACTTTACCAAGCGATTTGTTTTCTGACTGACTTCCCATTTAAGACCACTGTTTATGTTCATTCCCGACCTCGTCTTCACGTCTGCTCTGTACTACGCTGTTTGCTGATTGATCGACCTCCGCCCATTTCCCGACTACGATTCCTGCTCTACGATTTGGCTCCGTTTGCAATTTGCGCCGCACCCGCTCTCCCCTGCAATTGCATCCGTAAGTGCCTGCATTCTGACAGGATACTTTGCCATCTATGGATGCAGCAGAGGAGACAAAGCAGACTGCAATCAACGTGCAGGGGCGTTTGTTAGGAGAGCACCAGCAGCTGATCAGCGATCTCATCAGGATGTCGCAGCTCACTGTTGTAGTGTCGCAGGCCGTCCTCACATACCCCTTGTCGCCCGCTGGTGCATCTCGAAGCATTCCTCTGCCAGAGAAGTTTTCCAGAGAGGTTTCCAACTGCAAGGGATTCCTCCTTCAGTGTTCACTGTACTTTTTGTCACTCACAGGTGTGACCAACGAACATAAGATTTCTCAGTTCATCAGCCTTCTCACAGGTAAAGCTCTCCAGTGGGCAAGCACAGTGTGGATGCATGGGGCGAACACACCACGTCTTACGACCATTTTCTGGAGCTCTTCACGAGAGCTTTTGACCACCAGCACAAGGGAATAGAGGTTGGAGAGAGTTTATTAACGATCCAACAGGGAGAGTGTGTCGCGGAGTATGCACTGGACTTCCGCACCCTAGCCGCCGGCAGCAGCTGGAATGAGCCAGCACTGAAAGCCAGGTTTTGCCAGGGTTTGCGTCCACAAGTGCTCAGCAAGCTGGCCTGCCATGACAAACATCTCTCTCTGGACTCTGTTATTGACCTGGCCATCCGACTGGATCATCTCATTCGTAAGTGACCCTCATTACAGTTATCTCCTGCTCCTTCTCCCAACATGAGCCCTGTAACTCCTATGGAGGTTTCACATACACGACTACAACAATCAGAAAGGGAGAGAAGATGATGTAAGGGCCTCTGCTTTTACTGCGGTGGTGCCGGCCATCAGATCTCTAAATGCCCCATTCGACCCCTGCAGGACAGCCAGCCCAGCAAAGCTACCAGCCCACCTATCCCGGTGAGTTCAGACACTACTCGCAACTCGCACTCTCTTCAAGTGGCTGTGTTATTAAAGCTGCCAGACTCGACCCATGTGCTTTCTGCATTCATTGACTCAGGGGCAGAAGGAAACCTCAAAAACAGTGCGATTTGTCTAGAAGTACCACCTGACCACCCACGAACTTCTGAGACCAATCACGTTAAAGGCCATCGATGAGGGTCCCATAGGAGAAGGTTTGCTCTCTACGTGCACAACTCCCCTCGAGATTCAAGTAGGAGTCATTCATACCAAACACATATCCCTACTTATCACTCAAACTGCACACCACGATATAATAGGTTATCCTTGGCTCCAACTCCACGATCCTCTCATATCATGGCAACAACGGGACATTCTTCAGTGGTCTCCTTCCTGTTTACAGAACTGTTTGACACTTGCCCAACTAACATTCTCATCCACCTCTGTAGAGAGCCCCCAGCCTGACTCCCTTGACAACATTCTCTCCTGTTACCTCGACCTAGGGGAAGTTTACAGTAAAGGGAAAGCTTGTGGTCTGCCTCCTCACCGTCCCTATGACTGTGCTATTGAACCTCCCAGGTACTATGACTCCTCGTAACCGCATTTATCCCTTGTCTTTAACCGAACAAGTTGCTATGGAGGAGTATGTACAAGAAGCCTTACAGCAGGGGTACATTAGACCCTCGACGTCTCCAGCCTCAGCAGGGTTCTTCTTTGTTGAGAAGAAGGGAGGGGGGTCTCCGGCCGTGCATAGACTATCGAGGCCTGAATCAGATCACGGTGAAATGCCCTTATCCACTCCCGCTGGTGCCTTCAGCTCTAGAACAGCTTAGATCAGCCAAGATTTTTTGAAACTAGACCTTCGTAGTGCCTACAACCTGGTCAGGATTTGTGAGGGTGACGAATGGAAGACCGCGTTTAGCACCACTGCAGGCCACTTCGAGTACCTGGTCATGCCATATGTCCTTTCTTGCGTGCCAAGTGTCTTTCAGTGTCTCATAAACAACATGCTCAGGGACATGTTGGGGAGGTTCATTATCGCATATATCGATGACATCCTAATCTATTCCCCAGATGAGATCATCCACCATGAGCATGTCTGGTCAGTGCTCTCTCGCCTGCTCCAGAACCACCTATATGTAAAGGCAGAAAAATGTGAATTCCATGTCAGCCAGATCTCGTTCCTAGGTTACATTATCAGCTCGGAGGGGGTGAGCATGGACCAGGCCAAAGGTAAAGCAGTGACATCATGGCCCACTCCCACTTCTGTCAAGGAGTTTCAACGCTTCCTGGGGTTCATGAATTTCTATCGTCAGTTCATCTGCGGATTCAGCACCATCGCAGCCCCTCTCACCTCACTTCTGAAGAACAGACTCCATTGCCTCTACTGGTACCCTGCAGCCGATCAGGCCTTCAACCAGCTCAAGTCGGCATTTACCACAGCTCCCATACTACAGCATCCAGATCCTTCTAAACCCTTCATTGTGGAGGTAGATGCATCTGAAACAGGAGTAGGAGGGGTTTTGTCTCAGTGCTTCGGAGAAAGACCCAAACTTCACCCAGTCGCGTTCTTCTCCAAGAAGCTCACGGCTGCAGAGAGGAATTATGACCTCAGTAATTGAGAGCTCTTGGCTGTCAAGCTGGCCCTGGAAGAATGGAGACACTGGTTGGAGGGCACAGCACACCCATTCACGATCCTAACCAACCACAAGAACCTGGTATACTTAAAGCCTGCTAAGCGTATGAACCCCAGTCAGGCCAGATGGGCTCTGTTCTTCACCAGGTTCCAGTTCACTAACTCATATCGCCCCGGTTCCAGAAACGCCAAGGCTGATGCTCTCTCCCGAGTCAACACATCCTCACCACACTCTTCTGGACCCACCACGATCCTTCCACCTGAATGTTTCCTGCAAGCCATAACCTGGGACATCGACAGGGAGATCAGACAGACACAACCCGCAGCCCTCCTGAAAACAGTCCGCCCGGACTTTTGCATGTTCCACGCAAACTCATCACCTGGGCGCAGTCCTTTCCTGCCACCGGACACCCCAGCAGCCATCACACTTACCAACTTCTCCAGAACAAGTACTGGTGGGAAAACATGATATCGGACATCAGCCATTTTGTTTCCTCCTGCTCCATCTGTGCCCAGGCAAAGGTTCCCAGAGCCTGCTGGTAAGCTATGTCCTCTCTCAGTACCTCAGTGACCCTGGTCACACATCGCTATTGACTTTATCACCAACCTACCCCAGTCACAAAGCAACACAGTCATTCTGGTCATCGTCGATAGGTTTTCGAAATCACTCAAGCTCATCCCACAACCAGGTCTTCCCACTGCCTTTGAAACCACTGAACTCTTATTCACACATCTTCCACTACTATGGTATCCCTGAGGACATAGTCAGTGACTGGGGTCCCCAGTTCATTTCAAGACTATGGTTCCGGTTCATGGACAGAAGCCTCACGGTTCATGGACAGAAGCCTCACTTCTGGGTATCATCCGCAGTCCAACGGCCAAGTTGAACGAGCGAACCAGGAGGTGGGTTGCTTCCTCTGCATATTTTGCATGCGGAAGCTGAAGGACTGGGCACGATTTCTTCCATGGGCCGAGTACACACAAAACTCTCTCAAGCATTCAGCCACTCCGCTAACCCCGTTCCAGTGCGTACTCTAATACCAACCTCCACTTTTCCCGTGGGATGATGCCCCTACGCAGATTCTGGCCATCGACTCCTGGTTCCAGAGGAGTCAGCAGTTATGGGAGGAGGTTCATCAGAGACTAGAGAGCGTCAACACGAAGTACAAGCACTACGCCGACAAGCACCGAAATGCCACCCCAGAGTATGCCCCAGGTGATCGAGTATGGGTCTCTACGAAGGACCTCAGGGAACCCAACTGCTGCTGCAGAAAGCTACAAGCCAGATACATCGGCCCATTCAAATTGCTACGTAAGATCAACGAGGTCTCATAGAGGCTCGAGCTCCCTCCTCACAGTAAGATGGCTCCCACATTTCACGTCTCCTGCCTCAAACCCACTATCCAAGGTCCCCTAGCCTCTGACACATCCACCCAAGAAACCCCCTCCCCAGACATTGGAGTCGAGTCCATCTATCAGGTCAACAAGATCCTCAATTCTCGCCGCAGACGGGGACAACTCGAGTACTTGGTCAACTGGGAGGGTTACGGCCCTGAGGAACGTAGTTGGGTTAGTTCCAGGGACATCTTAGACCCCCCCTCCTCACGCAAGAATTCCACAGCCTGCACCCCGACAAGCCTGCACCAAGAAAGAGGGGTCGACCAAGGAAGGAGGTTGCTCCCAGAAGGAGCTCCTCGGGAGGGAGGGGGGTTTCTGTCAGTAATAACACTGAAAGCCGGAGTTCGGCGCAGCCTCCAAACCTGGCCGCTCCGGACTACACTCCCCATGAATCACAGCGCCCCTCGTCACCAGAATACTAATTACATCACCTGTCACCAATTCACCTGCCAATTACCTCGCCTACTTAAACCCCATTCAAACAACCACTCAGTGCGAAGTATCGTTCTGTGTCCCGTACCTGACTTTACCAAGCTATTTGTTTTCTGACTGACTTCCTATTTAAGACCACTGTTTACATTCATTCCCGACCTCGTCTTCACATTTGCTCTGTACTACACTGTTTGCTGATCGATCAACCTCCGCCCGTTTCCTGACTACGATTCCTGCTCTACGATTTGGCTCCATTTGTAGTTTGCACCGCACCCGCTCTCCCCTGCGAGCGGCCGGAGCTGGGACTGCACGGAGGTGCGTGCACTGTTTTAGTTTTCGGCGGCTTCCCTAGGAGCAGAGGAGCTGAGAATATCTGCAGCTGGGGTCTCCATGCAGATGCCCCCCTGCGACAACACAAACAGTTCCTTGAGGGAAGCTCTGACTGGAGCCGTGATGCTATTTATTAACACTATTTCCAGGCAGCTGGGCACAGGCCATTCGTTAATCCTGGGAGCAGAAGACCTCTTGCCCAAACGAGAGCTCCGGCGAATGGAAATGGTGCTCTCTTGCAAAATGGCTTGCAGAGGAAGCAGCAAATGTAGGCAGGTTAAAGCAACTTAAATAAGGTGCTCTATGAGAGACTTGCCAATAGAATGTGTAGAAGGGAATCAGCTGAGCTGACAGCTAATATGGGCTGGCTTGAGATCAGCTGCAGTCAGCTGATGTAGCTGGGATTGAGGGCTCAGCTTGACTTCGTGGCCTGCCAGAACTACACCATGCTCGATTTATTTCCTGTTAGCACTTACGTTATAACCGATATAAACAGTCGTTCCCTCACCAGCCGCTCTTGAATAAATGTTCACATTCAAAATGTTACAAAGCCCTGAGAGCTGAGACTCCTTCTATAAATATTAAATATTAATCTCCTTACAGAAAGCTTCACCATGTTACTAATTATAGGTTTTTCTTTGTTAACAACACGTTAACAAAGAAATCTGCTGTTTTTCTCAGATTATGTGGAGCATCTGCCATGAAAGTGCCTGTAAAGGAGTTGTTCCCATAGAAATAATGATCTACTGTATTAGAATAAGGGCATTAAAATAAACCTGGGATTTTCCTTGCAGGCTGTTATAGAAAACAAATTAATTAATTGAGTGATTTAATTAAATTGTGATGTGGTATAAAAACCTATGTACAGGTTACGGGGTAACAGAATAAAATCAGAATATAATGCTGTTGTCAGTAAAGACTTTGAGAGCAACAGCGCCAACCAGACTACAAACATGGCCACTCAGGACTACAACACCCAAGAAC
>JAODTV010000019.1:17402131-17412640 GCA_025399955.1 Galeichthys feliceps
CACACACACACACACACACACACACACACACACACACACACACACACACACACACACACACACACACACACAGAATTTTATATAACTAAAAGTTTTCAAGTTATATTTCAAAACACATGATGCAAGAGAACATAAATCATCAGGCCATTTAATAGATCTAAAGTTTACTTGAGATATTTTGCTTTGCTCTCACTCTCTTAATTTCTCTCTCACACACTCTCTCTCTCTCTCTCTCTCTCTCTCTCTCTCTCTCTGGTGTCTCTCTCCCTTACTTTTTCACTCTCTGTCTGTCTGTGGGAGAACACCCTTAATAGGTATGCAACACACAGTTACCACGCCAGCTTTCTGCACGCACTACTCATTACATTCTGTGTCATTAAGTATGGGGGCGGAAGAGAGGAAAAAAAACCTTAAAAGATATAATCAGGTGTCTAGCATGAAGATTTATAGCCAATGTAACTGCTGTAATCTTTTCCTCAGTGTGCTAGCCAAGGTGCTGGAGAGAGAGGCATGTATGTACAGTATTTGTGTGTGTATGGGAAACTCACTGAAGTGTTATGGGGATGGATATATTAGCCACATGACAAAACAATGCATATGCTTGTGAGTTACAGGTATGTAGTAGAACTGCATTTGTGTACTTTATAGTTCATGTTGTTGGCTAGATAGAATTTCCAAGAATGCAGCTTTTACTCAAACGGGAGGAAAAAATACAGTATTATGCTTTGTAATATGCGTTTGTCTAACTGGGGGCATAACTTTATCAGCCCATCCATGCAAATGGTGGATGCATGAATGAGTGCATAAACTCTGTGTGTTTGTGTGTGTGTGATCGATCTTGCCATGTCTGCAGGCTGAGGTGGAGGAGTCCGCATGGTAGCAGGTCTGGCACGTCTGTCAGGCCTCAACCTGTAGAGACATAGAAACAACCTACACCCATAAAGAGAGAGAGAGAGAGAGAGAGAGAGAGAGAGAGAGAGAGAGAGAGAGAGAGGAATATTAGAGTTAAATTCCTAGATAGCAATAAATAAGGGGCCTATAACAAAACTTCAAAAGGTTAGATATTATAGTGCAATGCCACTAAAGACAGACCCAACATCAAAGTTCGTCTCTTTTGTTTGCACTGAAACGCCCATGCTGCATCCTTAACTGGTCTTCTTTAGAGCTGAAAAAGATACATTACCTCCAAACCACACTAAGAATACCATCTGCATTCTGTTTTTCCCTTTTCAAATTCATAGCAAACAAAGAGAATAATCCACCTACGTTCCTAGGCCTTTCTCTCAGTCCGGTGAATTTCTCCTCCTATTTCCTGCGATGAGGCAGGGCTCAGAGAGACTGTGGATTAGAAGAGAAAACAGGCGAGAGAAAGAATGGGAGAGCAGGTGAAAAGCGAGAAAATGTTGTTGTGGCAGCCAGAGGTTTGCTCAGCTGGGTGGCATTCAGGCCCCACCCAGGCACTAGTGCCTTGCAAAATCTCTTCGTGTTTGTTTCTCTCTCTCTCTCTCTCTCTCTCTCTCTCTCTCTCTCTACCACACACACACACACACACACGCACGTACGCACGCACGCACGCACACACACACACACACACCAAGCTGAGGTTATATCACCCAGGAGTGGGACTTGAAAGTCAGGTTTGTCCACTGTGGGTTAGGGTGGGTTAGGATTACTGTTATGGGTGGTGGGATCTGACCTATTCTCGAAAAAAGGACACACCAAAACCATGGTGGAGAAGGGTGATGCCTATTGCCTTTGGAAACTACAAGTAACAAGGAAACATGCAGGAAAGGAAAGAGAGTAAAGAAACATAACCAAACAGTGGAAGCCTGAGGCTCACTTTCAGGGGGTGAGGGCGGGAGAACGAATGGAAATTTTGGCAAAGATGTGAAGGAATGAGAAGGAGAATTAGTGGGATAAGGAGTGAGAGAGGAAGTGAAGTAGCAAGGAAAGGAGGGAGGGAGGATGAAGAAAAGGTGTGGAGAGGCAGGAGGCTGCCGGTTGTACTTCAGGGGCCAAAAGTTCAGCAGGGAGGAAGCGCAGGTAAACAGGCAACCTGAGACAGCAAATGCCCGCTCTTCACGTGGCCTCTGCAGCTTTGAGCTGGCCTCAGGTTTCTGTCCTCTCTAACACACACACACACACACACACACACACACACACACACACACACACACACACACACACACACACACACACACACAGTCTTGCACGCACAACCCAAATTTCATTATCCCCATAGTTGAGACTAATACTCATGCACAGATGCACACGTTTTTAAGAACACTCAACTGTGTTTTATATAAACACATCAAAACATACAAAAGATATGCCATTCAACAAACGCAGCAATTATCATACAAGCACATGCAAATCCTTTATTATTTTTGCCTTTCAAGGTTTGTGGCTCTGTAATATTCACTTAGGCACCTCAGGCACTAAATCATGACATAATAATAACAATCGGTTTTGATGAGAGTACTATGAGTATAGACACAGAGATGAATTTGGGCAAGTGGGCTTGAGGATCACAGAAGGACTGAATCTGGTTAGCTGTATTAACTTATTTGAGCAGAATTCTTTGAACTTGTTGAATCACTGAATTAGTGGTTTCACTTCCTTCTAGTTTCTAAAAGGTACAAATATTATTGTAACATTTGTGGGATTATTAACATACATTTTAACATCCTCTCGCCCTTTTTATTTATCTTTTTCTCTCTCACACGCAAATACACACGTGTCTAGGGAGACACAAACCAGTGCTAAGCCCTCAAAGCAGCCCTGCATGCACAACGATGATGTCATAGCGGGTCACAGACAATGCCTGTCTCGGAGCATAACAGTAAATCACCCATGAACTGAGGGCGATAAGAAGAGAATGCAATAGAGGTGAACATGCTTCTATACACAGAACAACTTGTATACACAATACTTCTCTCTTACTTATTTATTTGCCTATTCTATGCTTTCTTATTCTCTACAAATACAATTATAAGAGGCGAAATACAGGCACAAATGCATTTGGCCAGAATAGACTCGAGTCTGGAGGAGAAGGAAAGTTTAATTGCAACATGTCACAATTTTGATAATATTAATATAGGTACTACACAAAAACATTATGTAATGCCAAATAACATGTGCTATAATGATATTCATAAAACGTCAACAGAGTCATCACTGTGATTTCATATTAACTTCCCCAAATGTCAAATGAATACATCTTTTAGTTAGTTAAATTATATTTTACTGGGGACCGGCTACTATGATTAGAAACAAGATTAGCCAGTCAGAATCATGCCTTTTCCTGTTTCTGTTTGAAAGACAGCTATCTACACTCAGAGCTTATTGACAACAAGGTGACAGGTGGTGAAATACTGGCGGTTTACTGAAGGAGATAGAACTCCAGACCTGATTTTATGACATAATGTGTTGTTTTGCCTCTGTTACTAGGATCTAGCATTTTAATGATTTTTAAAAGCTATTTTATGGCAAAGTTATTAATATAGCAAGATTTATTGACAAAAGATCATGCATTAAATTAATAATTAATAACAAATCATTGTGTAATCACCAATTCTACTACTGTTTGACATCCATCCAAAATAGATCATATGATGATTTAACTTAGTATAGTTCCTCATTCTCCTTAAATGTATTCCTGGCTACACCACTGTATCATGGAAAAATACAACCCCAATTCCAAAAAAGTTGGGACACTGAGTAAAATGTAAATAAAAACAGAATGCAATGATTTGCAAAACTCATAAACCCATTTTTCCCCACAATAGAACATAGACAACATATCAAATGTTTAAACTGAGACATTTTACGATTTCATGAAAAATATTAGCTCATTTTGAATTTGATAGCAGCAACATGTCTCAAAAAAGTTGGGATGGGGGCAACAGAAGGCTGTCAAAGTAAGTGGTACTAAAAAGAAACAGCTGGAGGAACATTTTGCAACTAATTAGCTTAATTGGCAACAGGTCAGTAGCATGACTGGGTATAAAAAGAGCATCTTAGAGAGGCTGAGTCTCTTAGAAGTAAAGATAGGCAGAGGTTCACCAATCTGCGAAAAACTACGTCTACAAATTGTGGAACAATTTCAGAATAATGTTCCTCAACGTAAAATTGCGAAGACTTTGAATATCTCATCATCTATAGTACATAATATAATCAAAAGATTCAGAGACTCTGGAGAAATCTCTGTGCGCAAAGAACAAGGCCGAAAATCAATATTGGATGCCCATGATCTTCGGGCCCTCGGGCGGCATTACATTAAAAGCAGGCATGATTCTGCAATGGAAATCAATACATGGGCTCAGGAACACTTCCAGAAATCATTGTCTGTGAACACAGTTCGCTGTGCCATCCACAAATGCAGGTTCAAGCTCTATCATGCAAAGAAGAAGCCATATGTGAACATGAAACGCCACCATATTCTCTGGGCCAATAGTCATTTAAAATGGACTGAGGCAAAGTGGAAAACTGTTCTGTGGTCAGACGAATCGAAATTTGAGATTCTTTTTGGAAACCTTGGACGCCGCGTCCTCCGGACTAAAGATGAGAGGGATCATCTGCCTTATTATCAGCGCTCAGTTAAAAAGCCTGCATCTCTAATGGTATGGAGGTGCATTAGTGCCTATGGCATGGGCAGTTTGCACATCTGAAAAGGCACCATCAATGCTGAAAGGTATATACAGGTTTTAGAGCAACATACTATGCTCCCATCCAGACGATGTCTTTGTCCAGGAAGGCCTTGCATATTTCAGCAAGACAATGCTAAACCACATACTGCACCTATTACAACAGCATGGCTTCATAGTAGAAAAGTATGGGTGCCTGCAGTCCAGATCTTTCACCAATTGAAAACATTTGGGGCATCATGAAACGAAAAATACGACAAAGACGACCCAGGACTGTTGAGCTACTAGAATCCAATATCAGGCAAGAATGGGACAACACTTCTCTCCCAAAACTCCAGCAACTGGTCTCCTCAGTTCCCAGACATTTACGGACTGTTGTTAAAAGGAGAGGGGATGCTACACAGTGGTAAACATGCCCCTGTCCCAACTTTTTTGAGACATGTTGCTGCTGCCATCAAATTCAAAATTACCTTATTTTTTCTTAAAATGGTACATTTTCTCAGTTTAAACATTTGATGTGTTGTCTATGTTCTACTGTGAAAAATATAGGGGTTTATGAGATTTGCAAATCATTGCATTCTGTTTTTATTTACATTTTACACAGCATCCCAACTTTTTTAGAATTGGGGTTGTATTTGTTCCAATTCTGCAAAACATTACCTAATTTCAATGATTAGTTCTCCTTATTTATAATCTTAATTCGTCAAACCAGGCTTTGTGTTGAATAGTTGGAACTGAAATCTATAGATAACCATGTTCAATCATGTCAATTTAGTTTACAACATGCTCTTGCGCTCTATCAGCATACTCAACAAGGGCCAGAGGTATTTGTTCTAACCCTGCTTAACACCACATCATTTCTTCTCATTAACAAAGAAATTAGTTTAATTGAGAAATCGCGTGTTGTGGTACATGAACGGAGCAAATGCACATAGCCAACAAGTATCCTCCAACAAGTCATTACTCCAACCAGGGCTACAAAAACATCTGTAACCAATTTATTTAAAAAGAGGATTGTACCTTTTATTTCATCACTGAAATGCTTACATTTCCCTTAAAGGCAGGCTTAACAGGCAAAGGCAGAGATCATCAATTGTTATTCCAAAGATAGATTACAGAACAGTACATGACCAAAACAGGTCAATTGTACAGTACAAGGTCTTAAATTCAGTTTTCAATAATCTCCAAAAGCAGCATTTAGCCTGATCGGATTAATTTTGCCTTTAGAAGCAACTAACAGATATTTCAGTTTTACATTTCCAGATTTTCTCCTCAAGGTAATTAGAGTCCATTATGTAATGGAGGGAAGCTTAATGATGATTTATAGGAGTACTGTTTCTGTCTATTAAAACGACCTCATCATAAAAATGGCACTTCAAAGATGTCTCTTCACGAGAGAGACAAACACAACCTCTGTCATCACTGAAATTACATGTCTCAAAAGCACTAACTCCTTGATCCTAGCAGTCTTTATGGTTTGTGATGGCTAGGGGCTTCATGTGTTCTTAGATTTTCTACACAGGTTTCTGGGACTTTACTAGTACAAATACATTTGGCAGCATGTTTTAGGGAAAAAAGACTGATACTATTTAAATAAGAATAGACAAAATGTTTTGTATAATATAAAGAAAACAGGGATAAATCTTACTGTACTGCACATGTTATCCATAAACGAACAACCCAAAACAGCAGTTATGGACTAGACAGAACCACCCTCCATATGAAATTGGATACTGCCTGCTTATGCTTTTGCCCACCCATGAAATGGGAGATGGGGTTGGACAAAAGTATCATGGAGAAGAACATTTTTAGTGCACACATTCACATCCAGGACACCTTCTTGGTTGTTCTTATCGGTTTATACAGAGCCTCTGTGCCTGAGAGAATGCTGAACATGTACATTACATCCTATTTTCTACCCTAAGTGGATATTCTAACATAAAAACTAATGACAAGCCATAAGGAACCTCTTTTGTTCACAGTACCTCCATAGCCTAGTAATTACGGCACAGCAAATCACCAACCTCTTTCTTCCAAAAGAGGCAGTATCTTGTACCTGACCCCACGACTGTGACTTTCAGATACTGAACTGAAGAAGCTTCTTAGGCAAACCCTGGCTTCGCTCAGAGCACAGCCTCATCTGTTTTAGACATTTATCAGCTCGGTAGGTGAGCAGACGCACGCTGACTTAGCGCTGCTGGCAAAGCCCACACAGCCTGGGAAAGGCGGAAATATTTGGCCTCGCAAAACTGACTGCAAGCCACTGGTAATGTACAAATGACTTGCTCATTTCTGCTCTCCTCTAATTTTAACCATCAATAAAGCTGTTAAAACTTCATGAAACTGCACTCTTTTCTTTCAGCAGACATACTTTAACTATAATTAGCATTCCTCTTTCAGGATACAGTTTGAGCTTGTGATTTACTTGAGATTATAAAAAAAGATATGCTACAATGGTGCATGTGGTGAATATTAAAAAGCAGTTAATTGTTTGCATTTGTTGGAAAAACAAGTTTAGTTCCAGCACTCATACCATCTGAGAACTTTATAGTGTAAATATCACTTTCTATCTGGGTTCAGAAAAAACCCATACGTACAGTCATGCAGGATGTTCTCACTCACTGCTGGATATTTTCTCCCCTCCCCTCTTTTTGCCTCTTTGAAAGATCCTTTCCATCTGAGCCTTGTCATCCTAAAAAGCTTGTTAATCAAATCGCTTTCTCTGGGTCCCTCTTTTTCTCCTCACTCTTCAGTTTTCTTCTTTTTTCCCTTTGCCACAGACCCAGATCTGTTTGAACACTAACCACACGACACTTTGCCTAAGGCTTGCATCCAGTGTGTTGACATCGGAAAGGGGTGGGGGTGGCATCTCTGAGCATGTCTGAACTTTCAGGCTTGATTACTAATAACAAATCTGTGCTGCTTACTGTTCTTCTCACGAGTAAAGAGGTTTGATGAACACAGGGTTATTTTGTAGCTAATTCTTGTAATGTTCCTCTCATGCTTTGTTTTAATGGTTTCTTTATGGTACAGAAAGCTTTTACACCCTGGCAAGAGTGTACAAAATGGAAACGTTTTGTTGCACATGGTTTTACTTGCTTTGCTCTTCTGCAGTGGGGGAGTTATGATTTGGTGCATGCTTTATATGACATGCACAGACACTTCTATTATAATACAGTGAAAATACAGACATTAAATACACAGATGAAGAGAACTGAATCGTGTACTGTGACAGCTGTTTGTCAGGAACTTTTTAGGGTTACTGGGCACAAAAAAATGTGTGTTATGGTTGTTAAATCTACACGACACTTAAATTAGTAATTGGTACCCAACACATGTCTAAATAATAGCTTTAGGGTAGCCTTACTATTTTGCTATAAGGTGCCACTATATTCACTGAGCTATCTGACACTCCAGGATACACAAGCCCAAATACAATGGCATAACTTGCTATTTATTTCCAGACTTGTTATTATAGAAGTGTTTGTGAAACTATAAATTATAAGGGGTATATTAAGGGCAGGGGGCCTAAGATCTTCGTTTTATTCCACAGACTTCCATCATGAGACTATGGCTTTTACTTGCCGTGTCATTTTTCTGCTGGCTAAGCTACAGTGTTGCCAAAGATCAGAATCAGAATCGTCCCGTGTCTCAAGGGAGACGAAGAAGGGGGAACAAAATGGTCCGTCAAGGCAGGCTGCCAGTAAATGGTGCATCGGTTTCCATAAAGTCTTATAAAGGAATAGAGGAACCAAAGCCGAACTACAATGTTATTCCAGGTCAGTGCATACTTAAGAAAGGTCTTAAAATTGACAGAAGCAAAAGCTTACTGAATCTGGCTTTATTTAGGTACAAGTCTCTGTATTTAATACTATAATTTATTTTACTGGAAACACTGTGGAATGCACATCAGTTCTGTGAGTCTTTCAAAATTACAGAGATAACTCAGAGTTATCTCTGGAGTGTTTCCTAATAGTTCTGATGTTTATGGAAAAGAAATAAAGAGCGCACAAAATCAAAACAATGACCATATGTTATGCACATGGCTAATTTCGCATAGCTATACTGTATATAGAAAAACTAACAGCAGTTTGAAGGCTCAGCTCAGCAATTATTAACATGATTTAACATGGCTATAAACTTCATAGGTTTAGGGTCAAATTATGCTTTCCACTGAGAACTTGTGGTATTTCCTGAAAGGAAAATCCTAGGAAGCCAACTATTTGTTGACATGACCATATTGCCCATGGTGGTATCACACTGACCACATGATTACTGGCTGCATGTCCAATTTGAGCAGCTACAGTATAGGAATTGCAACTCTGGTCAACAGCAAGATAAGTTTACTTTACAATATCACGCGGTCGGTCTCACAGTATGCTTTGCAAGAAGTCAAAGCTAATTAAAAAAAATAAAAGTCTCACTGATTGCATCTTGCGTTAATAAGCACAAGGAAACAAGCAACATCCAGATGGCTCTTCATTCACCCTAACGCCTGGAGATAGCAAGTTTGAACTGACTTTTCCACAGCTATCTGTGATCAGGGGTCAAGGGAGAAAAATTTGGCCATGCTGTCAGGGTTGGAGGGATGGCATTACTCAATCCACTGCCAATCACAAAAACACTAACCAATAGTAGGCATCTGTGAGCTCATGTATGCGGAAGAGGGCAGATGGCACTTTCCTCAGAGTGTGCTACGCTAACCCAAAATGAGCAGCAGATAGAAAAAGATGCAGTTGGCTGGCTTCATGTGTCTTGGAGGAAGCATGTGAAGTGTAGCCTTCACCCTCCTGGGATGGTAGCTGTCGTATGATGAGGAAGAGATGGCTGGTGGGTGGGAACTGGAAATTAATGACGCAATCTCTTTCTTTGGAGTTAACCAGAAGAGGATGGGTTTTTCCTGATGTAATCTCAGGGATTTTTTTCCCTTACCACCATTGCCTCTGCCTTGCTCATTAGAGATCTAAATCGAAATCCATATCTGGATGTCTGTAAAGCTGCTTTGTGACAATGTCCATTCTAAAAAAACCAACATTGAGAAAAATGAGAACCCCCCCCCAACAAAACCATCAACTGGTCCTTCATAAACTGGAATACATACATGTTGAACAATGCTATTTTGTTGCTATTAAACCAATTCAATCCATTCTTTTCCCCTAGGGAACACAGGTCAGTGTGTATTCCAGGGCATCACTATGTTTGATAAAACCGTATGGTCACCGAAACCTTGCGTCACCTGCTTATGCTCCAGCGGGAATGTGGTGTGTGATGAAATGCAGTGTCCGATTTTACAATGTCAACTCAAATTTAAACCTATTGGACAGTGCTGCCCAATCTGCATTGACCCCAGTGAGTAAAATGTATTTATCCAACTTCAAACTCCACCTTTGTACAAAAACGTTTGTATGATAAAATCAAACTTACAACCATTACAACCTTTATACTCTTTGCTTTAAAATCTTTACTGGGCTATGGTTTTGTAGGCATTGCATCTTTGCTTCTCCTGCTTCCTACATCTATTGGGGTGGTCAAATCTACATTCAAATCTTAATGATGTAAATTTTTCGATTTAGCCCAGAATTTCATACTACCACATAAGCAGCAGCACTACACTATGCATACATATATCATAAACCAATGTGTCTCAAAGTGGGGTCGCATCTGACTTGAATACACAAGTGTGTGTGATAGCCTCAAGATGCACAGTCGCCAGTACACAGATGGTGTTTGATCCCCTTTATAGTTGCTCTTTAAAAGACTTATGTAAGACCCCAGTCACACAGAGGTAAGACCGATTGCCGACAACCACTGGTCGGGAGTTGGTTGTCAGAGGTCTTTTCCGGCAGTCTCCGAATGATTGTCA
>JAODTV010000019.1:19351762-19363377 GCA_025399955.1 Galeichthys feliceps
CTTAACCAGCTTCATGAGGTAGTCACCTGGAATGCTTTTCTATTAACAGGTGTGCCTCGTCAAAAGTTAATTAGTGCGATTTCTTGCCTTGTTAATGTGTTTGAGATCAAACAGTAAATAGTAAATAATAAAAAAACAGTAAACAGCCCAATTCCACAACTGTAGTAATCCATATTATGTCAAGAACCGCTCAACTAAGTAAAGAGAAACGACATCCATCATTTAATTTAAGACGTGATTTGATTAATAAAAATAAAGAAAAACCATTGAATTAGAAGCGGTGTTCAAACTTTTGACTGTTATTGTATATGAAGAAAAAGTTCAAGATGGATTTTGAAGGGCTCACTAACAGTGAATTTGCAGAGGTTTTGCTACACAGAAAGCTAGCGGAGTGGTGGTCACGTGATTTCAAAACAATAAACTAGATTCTGGGAAGTTTGAGTTGGCCCCTTTAAATATAGTTAATGTTAGCAAATGTCGGACTTGGCTTGACATGCTTTTTCAAATGAGACAGAGTCCATGCCTTTTAGGGAGGCAAAGGTCATGCCTCATTTTATACGAGTCTTTGCTTCCTCCAGTATACTGAAATGTTTTCTTGCAGTAGAGCCAAGAGTGTGCATCCTCAGCTTCCACACTGTAGTCTGGTGGATTATCAAATTCAGAAGCACACAGATCGAAATATATAGTGAATAACTAAAGTGAAATGATTGGATGCTGAACTGAAAGTACGCAGGAGCTCAGTAGATTGATGTTTAGCCTCCAGCCATTGGCTGGGTGAGAGAAGACCTTGTAACAAGTACTTTGAAGGTCTAAATAAATAAAAAAAATTTAAGGAGTAAAAATCTGTTTTCTTCTCCCCCTTGCAGATTAAGTAAGAGTACAAGTATTCAATTTCATTAACACTCAAGTAGTATAAATACACCAAAATAGTACTTTGTTAAAAGTATAATCATTCAAGTATTTTCTACCGCTGATGGTTAGAATTATTTACATAATTAATTCAATAATAATATTAAAAAAACGGTAAAAGTTGTGATTATTTCCATCCCCCTCTTTATTGTGAAACGGCATCAAATTTTCAGCTCGCGAATGACGAGGTTTATTGCCCTAATTTGCCCCCTAGTGGAATAAGGGAGACTTTTCCTTATCTTTCAGTTACAGTGCACAAGATGATTTTTAATTTTGAACACAGCTTTTAAATTTATTCAGTGAGCCGGATTAGAACTTTTATCAGACCATTTTTATCAGGCTGTGTTTGACAGTTCGGTGTCAGTATCACACAAACACTGTTAATATTTTACACTCTGTTTCCTGGACAGGACGTGTCTTGGCGTGAAATGCAAATGAAAGCTAAAATTTCAAAGACCATTAGATGTTGCTGTTTTTGACATACTGTCTGGTTAAGTAAAAATGAGGTCGTGTGTGTGTGTGTGATGTAGGATCCTGAACAGTACGATGTTTGAGAGCTGGGAGATCATCGGGCCATACCCTTCATGGTGGCTCTTTAATGTTCTGCTGCTGGTGCTGCAGGTGCTGCACATCATCTGGTCCTACCTCATAGTACGCATCGCCTTCAAAGCCCTCATGAGAGGAAAGGTGAGCCACTGGATTGGGCCTCTAGAGGGCGCACGAACATCATTGTAGCTTGTAAGCTCTTAACCAAGCATGGTTCAGAAAGTATATTTGCATTAATACAGCCAATACATTTTATTATTATAAAAGCTTGCGCATTGTTGCAGTCCACAGTTTGCTTCTTTGTGTCCAAAGTAACTTGGAGTTAAACAGAATCTGAACCAAGCACATGACAGTGACTCAGGTAGTCGTGGGATTTGAACACTGTATAATTATCCAATATAACTATAGTGTTGTAGTAGTAAAAAAAAAAACAAATTTAAATTAAAAAATATTATTCTGCCAAATGGGTGAATCTATCTAATATTTCATGTTCTGAGATCATTATTTAACAATTATTCACCAAAGGCGAAGTGAATATCGGTGAATAATAACAGGGACGAAGTCGCAGTTATTATTCACTGAGCCTGAGGTGGATAGTTGTTTTAGTATAAATACACAGGTGATTATTTTTTTTAAATCGTATTAAAGAAATTTTATTTCAAACTTCAAAAGCGGCATGCAAATGTAATAAAGGCGCACAGGCTTGTCTCCCTTGTTTTTGCCGAGTCACATAAAATACTTTTGTTTTGAAAGAGATAAATCACAATTCCACCTTAACTTTGAATAGCTTTAGATCAAACTTCGAAGCATGTTTAATGCTTTTAGGAACAGCATTTTCTTTCATAATTTGGAATTCTTCCTCACTTATGGTGATGAAGCAATTGGCAGCTATTTTGCCAAGTCGCTCGAGGTGATTATCGAGAAATAGTCCGAATCGCTCGACCGATCAGCGCATGCGATTTCCTATAATCACCTCTGTATTTATACTAAAAATCAAATACGTTTATTCAGTCTGTTTTCAGATGCTTTTATTCTATTGCCAGTTCATATTTCTTCTATTAGGAAATAATTGCTTTAAAAAATGTATGAGCCAGGTGACAAAATCTCAACATCATTGAGTCATTTTGTTTCCATTTATTCCATGTATTAAGTAGAAGGTTTAAAGCTGAGGTACAGAACTCCGTTTAATTCAGTTCAGTTTTGTTTGTATAGTGTTTTTAACAATAAACATGTTCACAAAGCAGGTTTATAGAAATCCTGATGTAAATTTAGAGCAAACCTGAAGGGACAGTGGCAAGGAAAAAACTCCCTGAGAACATGAGGAAATAACTTTGAGAGGTACCAGACACAAAAGGGAATTGTTTACCTCTACCTCTTTTTGGGATTGTAAAACATTACAGTATACAGATATAGAAAAATTAACACAAACAGTACAAGGTATGTTGAAAGGAAAGGCTATTTAGAGTCCTGGGATGAGCACAGGACAGTCTTTATTAGGCATGTAACATTTATACCATGCAAAGATAAATCACGATACACATTTGACAATTCGAGTTTAAAATAATGTATCGTGGTGATCAGGCTCTGTAATCTTCTGAGCTGTACTTGCATTGCTTCAACAACAGAGGGTGCAATAATGTACAATAGTGGGAATACATGTGACTTCAATGTAGACAGAAGTAACACAGCTCTAATGCCACCAAAACACAAACATCTAAAATGGGAAAGAGCCGTTTGTGTGATTGATTATACAAATAGATTTAACAAGAAATCGGAGCTCTCTTTTTACAGACTACTGAAAGCTAATGAAAAGAGAAGCGAATGGAGGTAATTCAAATGTTCATGAAAGTTTAAGAAAAGGCTTATATGTTAATTTTTTTTTTTTTCATTTTTAATAAAAGGAATGTTTTAGTTAATAGGCTATTATATTTTACTCCAGCCTTTACAAATGAGGGTAAATCATTATTGTTGGTTATTAAGAAAATGAAAAAAATTTTTAACCAAATTAATAAGTTGAAAAAGAATAGGAAATTAAATGTGTTTTTTGGTAATAAAGTTTTCTTCATTTAATTTTTTTTTTCAAAAACATTGTGGGGAAAATCAAATGTTGAACCCAATAACGTGAATTGGGTGAATCGTTACATGCCTCGTCTCTATGATTACAGCAGCAGTCCAAAGTATTGTACGAGAGTATTGATGTGACATTATCCAGTAAATCAAGCATGAGACTTGGCCATAAACTGGCCTGCAATCCTGGAGGCCCAAACGTCTTCACAGTTGTAGATGTAGACTTGTACACCTCAGCTGATACTAACCAGGTTTATTTTAGATGCAAGGAAATAAGTTTGGCTTCAGTGAACATTCTCTGGTTTATATAAAATGATGAATCTCACATTTAACCCTTGCAGTCCAGCTTTTACTACCTGGTGTTTACCTTTCTGTTTTTCCCCCGTGCTCTGTACCTTCCTTCACTCTCTCATCCTTGGCTTTTTGCTCCTCCCTGTTTCTCCACTGCAGAACTGGCTTCTCTCTTTCACCTTCTCTTCTCGAGCGGAAGGCAGCTGCTGTCTTTCTGTCGCTCTTTCCTGATTGAGATCTCTGCCTTTTCTGTCTACTTTCACCTCGTTCACTGTTCTCGCCTCGTAGACCCTGTTCTCTCATTCCTCAGCAGTAAGTGTGACTCCTCTTCCACTCGTTCTCCTTTCAGTTCTGTGATATTTCAGTCCAACATTTGTAAGGATGTTAAAAGAAAATTCTCCTAAACAGTTTTAAAGGTGCAATTTGGAATGGTTTCTTCGCAAGCTGTAGGAATCATGCAAGATGTCATGTATTTTGTGAAGGATTTCAGTAGTTTTAGGCTGTTTCCGTTTTTCCCAACTTGAAATTAACTTCATACCCAGAGCTGCTTAGCTCTGCTGCTTTCACTTACAAGCCATTCATTAGCATTGCAGTTTCTCGAAATTACAGACTGATCTTTTTAAAATTATTATTTTAACAAAGTTCTATAGCAAGTGTGCATTTTGTGATTTGGTACACTTACAGCCAAAATATTAAAAAAAAAAAAAACTGGATATTGTGCCATCCTGAATTTTCAATATGTTGCCCATGGCAGCCATTTTTCAAAATGGCCCCCAGTGACAATGTTTTCAGATCAGTTTTCTTATCTGTGTTGGATATCATATAATATTGTGGGCAGAGTTTAGTTTATTTACCATACACAGTTCTTGGGAATTGTCATTTGGATAACACATGCAAGTCATTGAAAATTCAAGCTGGCGGCCAGTAAGAAAATTGTAATTTCAGTAAAGTTGCGTAGACAAGTCTGATATGGATGATCTCGGTGTCAAATCATACTTTTTTTTTTTTTTTTTTTTTTTTTTTTAAATGATGCAGAATTTGAATTTGGAACTTGTAGAATTGTCCAGAAGTTTCCTTCTATCTCACAATTCATGGTGACCACCATTTTGTTTGAGCAAGATGGTGGCCATGGCCAGCATAAAAATTGTAATTGAAAATTCATGATTTTTTTTTTTTTCTTTTGGAATGCCTTTGGTTATAAGTGTACCAAATTATTTGCTTTTATCACAAAATGTACAATTGTTCTCGTTATCTACGCCACTATTTTAGAAACTTGAATATGGTTTGACTGAAGATTTATGAGGTACACATGGGGGTGCACTTTTTTTATTCCTTGTATAATAGTGCCTTATAGCAGTGCCTTTACTTCCTTGAAAAAAAAAAAAAAATCATCAACTATAAAGCACAGTTTTACACTTCTTTTAAATATTTAACTTTTACATGTAGTTTTTTATGCGTAAAACATCTATAAATATTCTATATATTCTTTATGCTTATTTTCCCTTCCCCAGGTGTGACATTCACATAAAATTACACAATAATTAGGAACGAGAATAAATTGGCCTAATCTCCTACTGAAGCAATAAAATCATTTTTAAATCAGTATTTTGTGTCGAATTATTGATTTTCTTTAGTAATTAGCCATGTAATAAGCTGGATAATGTACAGTGAGCTGGTCATTATTGCAAAATAAACACCTACAGGGTGAATAGGTGCTGTTTCTCAAAACTATGCTCTCCTACACTCTCGTGCACGCAAATGCTCATTTTCCTGTCTTTTTTTAGGATAGCCGTTCTGTATGATTTAATCAGTTATCGTGATATTTTAAATTGGAAAATCACGAGCAGTGTACACTATATGGAGCTACAGTATATGGCCAAAAGTTTGTGGACGCTTGACAATTACACCCATATGTGGTTCTTTGCCAAACACCTGCCACAAAGTTGGAAGCACACAATTGTGTAGAATGTCTTTGTATGCTGTTGTATTACACTTTCCCTTCACTGGAACTAAACGGTTCAAACCTGTTCCAGCATGACAATGCCCCTGTGTATAAAGCTAGCCTCATGAAGACAAGATTTGGCAAGTTTGCGATAGAAGAACTCTAGTGTCCTGCACAAGGTCCTGAATTCAACCCCACAGAACACTTTTGGGTTTGAACTGGAGCACTGACTGTACCCCAGACAACCTCACCTGATATCAAAACCTGAAATTATTAATGCTCTTGTGGCAGAATCCCCACAGCCACATTGTATACCTACATATTGCATGTACCTAATAAACTGGCAACTTGGAGTACACGCTAATCAGTAACACTGGAAAAACTTTACATGAAGTCTTAATAAAGTGCATCTGATGCATCAACTATCATCCATGTTCTTTTTGTACCAGGTATCCAAAGACGTGCGTAGTGATATCGAAAGCAGCTCAGACGAAGAGCCTGAAACGACTCCAACCCGCACAGCTTCTGCCAAACGGGAAAATGGCACCAACGGCCATTTCGGCTCCCAGCCCTGGACCCGGAAAGATGAGAGCTGGTGACGCGGCGACACTTCGCGAGCCATTCACAAGACCTGTTATTACTGCAGCATCTTAATTCCACTCCTTCACTGTTTCCTGACCAAACTGTAAAATATAATGAAGCACTCTATACACATTCCCCAGTTTTTACACAGTGTTGACATTGTGTTGAACGTTGACCATTGATGATGAAGTGCTGAATCAAGTTGGCTATATGGACATTGATGCTTCATGTGTGGGGGGAAAAAGAGACAGTGAGATTAAATGATTCATTTTTTATTTTATTATTTTTTTTGCATTATCTTGTTTCAGAAGTGGAAGTATGCTCACTTTCTTCCTAAATCTTCATGTTTTACTGAAGTCAAGGAGGAACTTTTCCCTTCCCTCTTTTATTCTTTCTCCATGTCTGCTTTTGCTTTTTCTTTTTTTTAAAAAAAACCACACATTTCACCATTCAGCTACGTGTGTTTGTCTTTGCCTGTCCTGTTTTTCATTATGCTTGATTTTTATTGAGAGACCAAATGACTTTATTAAAATATGACTTGATCGCTTCACACTAAGAGATGATTCGGTACTCCAGTATGTCATGAAAAATTGATACGCAGTTGCAAGAATAAGTACCAGAGTGATTTACTTAATGAACTACCAACTCTGTGCAGGAAGATAATATTAAGTTTCTAAAAATATAAATGGACACCCTTGTCCCTTCACCACAAATGCAGAGGAATGCAGTCAGTCAGCTTGGGAATGTTTGGTGTCCGTTTGTTTTATTGATTCCACTTCCAAATTTATGATTTGAATTGAATTAAAAAATTTATTATGATTATTGTCAGGCTATATAATCTTAGTTTTTCCTCGCTGTAATTGTGTTGTTTAAACAGAAGAGGGTGCAAAAATATCAAAATATTGGGAATGAACACGACTTCACTGTTGGTGCAAGTAACACAGCTCTGCGGTCACCAAAACGCAGGAAAAGCAGCTCTCCAAATGGGGAAGAGCTATTGTGATTGTACACATAGATTCAACAAGAAATCGGAGCTCTCTTTTTACAGAACGCTGAAAGCTAAAGAAAAGAAGAAAATGGAGGGAGCAGAAAGGTTTTATAAGTTTATTAAGAAAAAGCCTATTTGTTATTAACTTTATATTTTTAATGAACGGAATGAGTTCATAGGCTATAATATTGTACTCCAACCTTTACAAGTGTTTGTAAATAGTTATTGTTGGTTATGAAGAAAATGAAAAGGTTGGTTTCTTGGGGGGGTTTTTTTAACCAAAGGAACATTGAGTTTGATAAAGAATAGGACAATAAATGTTGCAATCTTTTTGGGAATAAAATTTTCCTTTAATAGTTTTCAAAGATGTCATGAAGAAAATCGAATTATGAACCCAATGTAATGAATTGGGTGAATATTACATGCATATCAGTAATGTCACACCAACTTGCTTTAGGACACAGTGTGACTACTGTTGTACTATACTGTGTAGCTGAACACTCGTGAGGGCCCGAGTACCGAGGTGCAAATCCCTATTGTTTTCAGCCTGTTTTACACTCATTATTTTTCTCTGTGGAAAAACTCGTTTTTGAAGCACTTGTGATGCTCGAAAACTCACGAATTTTGGCACACTGATCAAATTTTCGTAAAATCACAAAGTTCCATTGAGCAAGGGACTGGGTGTGGTCCCAAAGCTC
Source organism: Galeichthys feliceps (assembly GCA_025399955.1). Lineage (NCBI taxonomy): Eukaryota > Metazoa > Chordata > Actinopteri > Siluriformes > Ariidae > Galeichthys > Galeichthys feliceps. Next base: position 19,359,786 of record JAODTV010000019.1, read on the forward strand.
TATACTGCCCCCGACAACAAGCGATGGTTGAGATAAAGTTGCTCGGATCGGCACAAGATTTGGTGGGATCGATACTGTTGTGATACAGGACAAAGTTCACTTGGTTGTATTTGACTCCGCCCAACAGGAAGTCAGCCATGTTGGATGGAATGGAGGATTTAGAAATTTTCCCGCGCTGTTTTGAGGGGCTTACGATGGCTAAAAACTTATGAAATTTTGCACATACATTTGTCCTATGATACAATTTGAGTTGATATGGTAAATTAGTCTAGGTGGGCTTCATTAACTCCATAGCGCCACCTAGTTCAAAAATCCAGATTTGACCCCTTGTACATATTCGAAAACTCATGAAATTTGGTACACACGTCAGTCATGCACACCAAAACTCAGCCATAGGGGCTTGACCCTAGGTGTGTCCGGGAGACTCCATAGCGCCCCCATATGTCATGGAGACTCCTGCCCGGTATAAAGTTTCACCTATCCGTGTCAAGTTTGGTAGGTGTGTGGAGTGCCCCTGTACGAACAAAATTGCAATATACACTGCAATTAATTGCAATAAATTGCGAAGGAATAGTGGATACCTCAAATGATAAATGGAATGTGGGACTTTCAAATTTTCCCGCATATCTTTGAGGGGCTTACAGTGGCTGAAAACACATGGAACTTTTACTCCAGCATTTGTCCTTGTATATCTTTTGAGTTGATATTGTAAATCAGGATAGGGTGGCCTCGAGTGCGAGGGCCCTTTATCGCTGCTAGCGGCTATATTTCTTAAGTTGTTTTATTCTTAAAAACTGCAGTCTTTCACAGAGTGGTGAACCCCTCCACAGCTTTACTTCTGAGAGACTCAGCCTCTCTGGGATGCTCTTTTTATACCCAGTCATGTCACTGACCTGTTGCCAATTAATCTAATTAGGTGGGGGGTTTTTTTTAAATAAACATTACACAACTTTTCCAGTTTTTTGTTGTCTCACTGTCTCAACATTTTTTGAAACATTTTTCTGGCACTAAATTCAAAATGAGCATATATTTTTCAAAAACAATAGGATTTCTCAGTTTCAGCATTTGATATGTTGTCTTTGTACTATTTTTAATGAGATATAGGGTTTCCATGATTTACAAATCATCTGTTTTTATTTACACTTTACACAGCGTCCCAACTTTTTTGGAATTGTGGTTGTACAATTGCAGTCTAAAGCAGAGTTCATTAGTACAGTTTGGTAATTTATCACCTAGTAAACATGGTACTTAACTGGCAAGTTAAATGGGGTGTCTTAAGGCAGTCATTCTGTGCTGGACTCAAGTAAACTCCTAATACGAATATATTACTAAAAGGGCCATAATCACCTTCAAATTTGATTGGGTTTGATTGATCTATGGTGTGTATGTTTGGGTAGGGGAGAGCCAAAGACCTGGTATGGTGCTCCTGGCTTTGCAGCAGAGCAGTTGGAAGCAGTGATGAAGAAACTTGCCCCTGAGCTCTTTGAGTCCCAGCCAGATTTGCTCCATCAGTTGGTCACAATCATGAACCCAAATGTGCTAATGCAGCATAGAGTCCCTGTAAGTACATACATGCAATACACAAGCACAACAAATTTATGAGTAATGTAGTGTGAATTTTTATACGTGTTTTGAATAAATGCATACCTAGTGGAAAATATGATTCCACAGATTCTGATTTATGTGCAAACTCAATCTTCTCAAGACTTACACAGTAGATGAAAGTTTTAGTTAGAGTCTGTCCAGTAGCTGTAGGAACTTGTATCCACAAGATGCCTACCTATATTTATTATAGACAAACTACTCCCATTATGCTGGGAATGCACACCAGGACTGAATTTACTTAAATTTAAGCCTGATTTATGCTACCTTCTAAAGAGGCAGGCCAGAACGTAGAGTTTGGAAGAATTAAAAAAAGTTGGGTATCTGAACTGGAGTATCCAAACTGCACACCCACCTCGGCAGTGATTGCTTGGTGGTGATGTGATTGAAATTTTGGGTAGGAGCGTTGACCTTGTGTCTAACATCCTTTCCTCAAATGCATTTATCACAGTTTTGCTTCAGAGTAAATCTTTCAGTTTAACTTTATAATAGCATTTTTTTTAAATCCCCTTTTGCAACAGTTTCTCTCAATTCAATGGGGTCCTTCATTTTAACTACCTTATAAACAGTGAAACACATTGACTGGGTAGCAAATATTAATTTTATTTTAATGCATTATTCATGTTTTTTGAAGTGATGCATTATTAGCGTGGACAATATTAGGAAAATAAAACTAGTAGGGTTGGCGGACGTGAGTCTGGTCTTGGACTTGTCCAGTCTCAAGACACTTTCTGTACTGACTTAAATTTGTCTGATTTATTGGCATTTGTACTCAGACTTGTCTCAGTCTGTGGCCTTGGTCTCGCTAAATATGGTGTAGCAAATTGCTGCTATGCTAAAAAATTTATTCTTTTGTTACATTCCAATTATTCATTCCATAAATATTTTGTTCGTTTAGTTCATTACCTAGGCAGAGATGCTTTGAACAGTGGGAAATTACATTTCATAGGAGAGAAGTTAAACAGTATGACGAGTCTGTGAGGAGTGGAGGCTGATGGTGAAAGAGTGCATGGCAGGAGTTTCACGAGAACAACAGACAAGAAGATAATAGTAAATAGCTTACAAAAAGAGAGAATTGCTCCATTATTTACCCTGGGAGGAATCGCTCAACTCGGCCTGCAAGAATCCCCAATCAGATTCTTAACCTGCTTGGAAAACCTGCTTATTGTTTGAGAAGACTCGAAAAGGACTACCCAGCAGGTCTTCAGATGGGTTTGAAGGCATTCATTTCTGTTCCCTCTGACCGTACTGTTTGCTGGATTTTAAATGCCAAAGTCCATTTTCTAACTCCCCCGTTTCCCTCTACCTTGTATCAACGCATCACTATTTAAAACCTCTTTTCCTGAAAAGTAAAACAACCGAACAGAATTTTTCTTTTGAACACAGTCACCTTTTAAGCTGCATTCGATTAATTTTGTTCCTAAATTTATATTTTTCTCTGTATCATTGTTGCCTGCTTAAGAACGTTAGTGTTGCATGAGTTTAGACCATTTTGATGTGCAACTCGGTATTGCTAGTGCTGACATTGTTGGGTTTCATCCTTTTTTTTGTTCAGTTTTTAATTCTTTACCTCCTAAGGACCAAACGAAGTGCAATGTCTTGGGACTCATCTCTACTTTAAATGGACTCTAAAACAAAATATTGAGTGTGTGCGAGCTGAGTTCTTTATGAACTGTTACTAGGCATATCGGACACTCGCTGGCTGTGCTGTGAAAATTGTGCATGCAGATGATCATCTAAGTTTCCAAATCTGTCATTGTTTAACTCTTGAATATTTTCTATCATGAATACTATCATTAAACAGCTTATAACATCTGCTTTCCAAAGAAATTTATCTCGTTAAGATCTGTTCAGTACTTTGGGAGTAATGGCAGGTTGAAGTTGGTACAACAGAGTAAAAACTCTGCTCGCGTGACGTCGGGAAACTGCCGGTGCTTTTTGAGTCACGGGAAAGCGGTCAGGCTCTCTCTCTTCTGATCGGTTTCCCACT
>JAODTV010000019.1:19886998-19898911 GCA_025399955.1 Galeichthys feliceps
CCCCCCCCCCCCCCCCCCCCCCCCCCCCCAATTCTGGTTTAATGTGAACATTAACTGAAGCTTCATGATTGTACACTTTGGGCTGCTGCCACATGATTGGATGACTAGATTCCATCAAATCCATGAATGTGGACGTGTAGAAAGAGAGAGAGAATCTTATTAGATTTATATGTTGAGATCTTTTAATGAGCAACAACTTTGAGATGTGAGAGATGAGTGCAGTGTGTGAATGGTGTGGTAATGTTTAAAGGCATGCACAAACAGTGTGACATTTCTACACATGTGCATACATACACACTGTGTTGCCAGGCGTGCCAGCCTGCCATTTCCAGCTTAGCCTGAGCTACAAATGTCTCATGTTGGTGCCATTACCTCAGTTTCCCACTGCAACATTCAGGCTGCAGAGACAGAAAAACACTTAGTGATGCACACTTGTACCCTCTCAAGATTTCTGCCCTAATCCTGTTTTGTATGGAGTGTGGATAAATGCACTTGCCACTTAGCCACACACACACACACACACACACACACACCAGTGATGGGCAGTGTACAGTCTTATTTGTCCTGTGATGAGATTCCAGAGCACATTCTTGTTCAAGAACGTGTGAGAAGCCTTGACATTCCACATCATTAGCATAGTCAGAGTGCACCTCTTCAGGGCCAGTCCAAAAAAATAGCATAAAGGGAGATATTTGTGGAAGGAGGAAAGGCGAGACGCAGTGGGTAAGACACAATTGTTTAGATAAAAATGAGAGACTAGGAGGTAGAGGGAGAGAGAGAGAGAGAGAGAGAGAGAGAGAGAGAGTTGAAAAAAAGCTTGGTTTTTCTTTCTGAAAGGATTCCCTGTGAGCAGCTCTAATGACTGCGGAAACCCCCTGCTGTGAGAGCTGGCACGGCCGAGTGTGAGTCCTGTCACCACGTCACCACTGGCATGCACACCCACGTACACTCTCTCTCTCTCTCTCTCTCTCTCTCACACACACACACACACACATCTACAGGCAATCTAAGAGCAAGGTTCACCATTGCCCATGCTGTATAACCTTAAACTAAAATTGTTTGGTTAATTGTCAGCACCAATCATTTAATAATCATGTTCCCTTTAATGAGGTCTCATTCTATCCATTAAAGAATTTAAAAAAACTGATTAGGTTTCATTTGATGAAAAATTTTCAAGACACACAGCTCCCTAACTCACAGTGATAGATATATATATGCATATGTGTGTGTGTGTGTGTGTGTGTGTGTGTGTGTGTGTGTGTGTGTGTGAGAGAGAGAGAGAGAGAGAGGAAGCAGGGGTAGAGATAGGTCTTGTCTGCATGTAAAAACAAGCCATATTGACAGAGAGAGCAAGAGACAGACACACACACACACACACACACACACACACAGTCTGTACCCCTCATGCTGACAGCTGCCTCGCTCTCTGCTATCGCAAACACACACACACACACATGCATAGAGCCACAGCCTCGCCTCCATTTGCCTTCAGTCTCACATACTATATATCTCTCACATACCCTTATACGGCTATGTCCATATATGGAAACTGCCTTTACTACATGAGTTTCTTTGTCGTATTCAGTGGATAATCTCACTTGGATACTGTAGATTTGTACCTAAGAAATGCTGCTGTAATCATAACCCATGAATCCTAAAAGAGGATGGGTTCCTTTTTAAATCTGGCTCCCCTCAAAAGTCATGGTTCCTTCTTCATATCATTTCAGGGAGTTTTCCCTTGCCAAGCCTGACTTTGGCTTGCTCATTAGAGAACTAAATCTGGATCTGGTATTACTGTTACAACATCTACAAATAAAAATTGAACTGAATGAATCATAGAATGAAACGTATCAGTGTTTCTTATAAAGATGAAGATACATTATGAGTAGTTTGGTCATGTGGTATAATAAAAAAAAAAAATCACTGTTTATAATATTTGCAATGCTGCATGGCCTTGTCACGTTTTCTAAATTGCGTTTGGTTGAATGTACAGCACAAATATTGGGTCAGAAGTATACCTCATACATCATTTGCTGTGATCTGTGAATTTCAGTCCACTAATCAATCTATAGCCAGCTAATTATCCGTGAGAGAAGTCGAGAGAAAAATATGGGGGGTGGGTGGGTTGTTGAGTATTTTTTTTTTTGTCATTATGCGCAACATAATTCATATATTATGTATGAATTGAGCAAATTAACGATTTGTTTGAAATAAATGTGCACATTTATTTCATTATAGAAGCAATGTTGTCAACATACCATCAATTACTTTTCTTAAACAAGCCTTCATTTTGAAATTTGCAGTTAAATAGTGGTAAAGAGAAAATGCTAAACTGGTAAAAGTGGTGAAGAGAAGCATTAGGCACACTGACATAGAGAATGAACAGACTAGTCGGCGCCACAACATCTTTTCTGTTTTTTCCTGACTGCACGATTCGTTAACTGCATGAGTGTTTACTTGTTGTTGGACCTGATGTGAGACTTGGCCGGGGACTTACAGAATGAATTCCCTGGTAACCATTGCCAAGGAAATGGCCTGCTGGTAGTTGCGTAGCAAGACCGCTGGGAAATTTCCCAAGCTTACAGGCTTCATTAGTTCATTCACTTGCACTGCTTCATTTCAGCTTATTGAAATTCATATGTTCTCAGAAATCGGTTGCTCCAAGAGCCACTCTTGAATCAATATATTGCTGTCCTGTAACATATTTTTTAATTAATGACACAGTATCCATGTAATGGCAGTGAGTTCGAGAAGATGAATGAATTGCTATGAATTGTTACTTTCCATAATACCTTATCTTTGGCTTTTTGACCGAACATGACAATGATAAGCAGCAACAAATTAAATATACCTCGCCTACTGAATAAACCTAGTAGAAATCAATAACCTCTCCTGAGTCGTTCCATTCTTCAGTCAATGTCCATGTGTATTTATATATCCTCACACAGCAGGCTCACTGCGTGAGTGTTTATGTCACAGCTGGATGGGCTGCCTGCTCTAGGCTTCACCTTACCACACTAATCTAGAGGAGCTGTAGAAAAAAGAGCTGACTGTGCATTTTCAGGCCGTAATCCAGGCCTGCGCGGCTGAGAATAATCCACGGTAAAGGGCGTCTTTTAGAAAGATGCTCGCTGTTCCAGCATGCCTGATCTCACACAGCTGCTCCCCAGGACAGCCTGAGCAGCTCTTTCTGACTCCAAGCCAAGAGCACGCAGCCAGCTCTGATTAAATGAAGTGACACCAAATCTCCTCATCTGGCTTCAGATCAGTTCGAGCCATCTGCGTAAGTTTCAGTTACGGTCAACCAGACGAGGGAATGAACTCCAAGCTTCCAAGAACTGTCTAGTCTAAAGGCAATACTGAATTTATGAGTGAATCATTACATTACTTTGACATGGTCACTGAAACCAGAAACCACTCCAAGCTAGATAATAGTTCATCCGCCCAAGTGGTGTCTACAAGACAATGATTCAAGAATGAGAGGCATCTATGAAGTATTTGTTAGACACATTCAGGGTATAATTGCCTTGAGATGAGACAGGGCATCGTTATGTGGGAAGTGTTTAGTGTGGTAAAGACATTCATCTTTATGTCACTCCTGCAAATGCCAGTTTTGGGTGAGACATGGGCAGAGCACACCACAATCCCTTAAAGGCAGAGACGATTTGGATTTGACCCATTGTCTTCAGAAAGCCTTGTGGGTTATGAGAGGCATAAAAATATTTAAGTACATTTATAGCTGCAAAGATTCCCACACACACAAAACTGCACCTGACTCACCATCAGTGGGTATGTGTCCTCAGAGCAGATGTGTGTTTATAAGTGGCCTGTGAACAGAAGTTTTTATTATTACAAAAACTTACTGGGACTAATTAAATTAGTTAGTGTAATGGGTACTTTTATTTAAATGAGTGTACATTTCACTAGAACATAATTATGTATGTATTTCTGTAAGTGCATTTTCTTTGATATACTGAAGTATCATTTTAGAGGAGTCATACTTTACCTGCATACAACTGAAAATGATTACTTTTCATAATTTATACTGCCCTCCATAATTATTGGCACTCCTTGTAAAGTGTAGTAAAAAGGGTTAGAAAATAACCCACTTTTTGGTGAAGTCGCTTCATCTCACACTGAAAAGATGGGAAAAAATTCAAGCCTTAATTGAAACAAATTTATTCAGGTAAAAACCCCAAATCCTTCATCAAGAAATAATTATTTTCAGCAAAAACACATGTGCCACTGTTATTGGTACCCCTGCATTTAACCTCCCTTTGCCAGCACTGAGTCTCTCCTATAACATTTTATAAGGTTGGAGATACAGAGCAGGGAGGGCATCTGAGACCATTCCTCTTTACACAATCTCTTCAGATCATCCAGGGTCCTAGGCCCTCTCTTGTGTACTCTCCTCTTCAGCTCACCCCACAGGTTTTCAATGGGGTTCAGGTCAGGGGACTGAGATGGCCATGGCTTCTGTGGAGGATTCTGGATTCTGTGGTCAGCTATCCATTTTTATGTTGATTTGGACATATGCTTTCGATCATTGTCCTGCTGGAAGATCTAATGATGACCCAGTTTAAGTTTCCTGGCAGAGGCAGCCAGATTTTAATTTAAAATGTCCTGGTATTTCACGGAGTCCATCATGCCATGTACCCTAACAAGGTTTCCAAGGAAAAACAGCCGCAAAACATCACAGAACTTCCACCATATTTTATGGTTGGGATAGGGTTCTTTTCATGACAGCCATCCTTCTTTTTACACCAACCCAACCTTGAGTGTTAATTGCCAAAAAGCTCAATTTTTCTTACATCCGACCATAGACCAGTCAAAGTTTTAGCAGCATTTCACAAACTTCAGGTGTTTATGTTTGTAGTGAACTGACAGAAAACATTTTTTTTCTGGCATACCTTCCAAACAATCTGTTGGCATTCACCAACAGTGATCCTTGGGGATTTTTTCCTCTCCGAGGAACAATTGATTTGATTTTGATGCAAATCTGGAAATATATGTGGATCAAAGATCCAGAAATGTATTGGATCCAGGATTTATTGTCTTATCCCAATTGTAACTCAAAAAGTAGTGAACAGATTTTGATGAAATTTGGTGCATTAACCTAGCTTCAAGTGATTTGATTTTGATGTTGATAATATGAGGCTTGGTGGAGGTATGTACTCTACAATATACCCTTCTTGTTTGGAAGACATCCGTTTGAATTTACAACAAAATTATGATGATTTATTTTTACACTCTGTGTCATACTATGGAGCCTTTTTTTTATTTTCACCCACTTAGATATCTGTGTTTCAGTAGACATGATGTATTAAAATATGACCTAATAATAATAATAATAATAATATCAGATTGACTGGCAGGTACTCATTTATGTTTGAAATCAATACACGCCTAATATATATGAAGTCCAAACTTTCACCATTCGCTGCAAATTTATGCTCCTGATAAAGTCCTCATTAATGCAATACCTGTTGCAGAAAACCATTTTATTGTCCTTTTTACCCAACCTTCATGCCAGTCTACAGGGCCAAGATTGAGACACACATGAATGTCAACGTAAAAAACGTTTTGCGTTCCAAATGTACATTGGCGTTAAACCTACATATCAGTTCATTTTCAGGTTACAGCAACTTTGTTCAGTCTTTTTAAGCAAGAAGACCCAGAAGCAAGAGGGCCCTTCCTGTTTGTATTTCAGCACAGAGAGTTGTTTTTGTAGGCCTGTGTTGACCAGCAGGGCCTCCATGTCAATGCCATGTTCAACACATGATGGAAGCAGAGTTAATATCATGAATGAGAACTGAGACGAAAACTAAAACTAGCAGTTAAAAAAAAAAAAAAAAGTTAACTGGAATAAAAATGACAAAAAAAAAACCTAAATTAAAACTACAATGAGAAATGTAACATGAACAAAAACAAAATAGAATTAAAGGTAAAAATCAGCTTCATTTTTGGTTCCATTTTGTTTTTCCCCTCGAAACAGTAATGGACTAGTTCCAGAAGGTGGTAGTAATGTAATACCGGCTGCTGTAAAACTCCAAAGAAGATGATGCATGCTGTGCACAAGTCCTATAAAAGGCCCAAGCATACTTCAGTGAGCGTGGTTCACTGATTTTGTGTTTGCACAGATTGTGCACGTTGACTACACGTGTGAAACTGAGCTTACACGCAATGCGCCTTGCACGCTGATGCAATTCACCTTGTACACTGATGCATCTGCAAAATCGAGACTGCATTGGAGACAGTTGGTGTCTTAAGATGACACTGATAAGTGACTGGATGAAATTCTTGGAAGGGACATGAATGTTTCATGATTAACTGCACCCAACTAACATTGGAAATCAAGAGGGATCACCTTCCACAAGTAAGAATTCAAGTTCAAAACATATTTTTGGGCTATTTATGGTATTTTAGTTTTTGAGTGCTCTGATTTTCATATGGTATACTGATAAAGGGTGATCTACAGCTCTGGAAAAAAAAATAAGAGACCACTTCATTTTTTCCATAAATCAGCATCTCTATATATGTATGACAACCATTTCATTCCAGTGTCTGTGTTGGTATTCCAACACAAGCACACCTCATTTCACTTAATGAGGTATTAATTAGGTGATCACCTGAACCAAGTCTTATTTAATGAGAAAAAGTATAAAAACCAATGTTGCGGTTATCACTATCCTCTTGCAACAGGACCAGTTTGGATGGCAAAAACAGTGCTAGTAGTACCTTAGATTTACTTGGAATACAAAAATATCTATTAATCATGCCAAAAGAGTTAAAAATAAAAGTTTTGACTGAAAAAAGAAGGGTTCAATTCTGGTTTTACTGGCAGAGGGATACAGTGACCATCAGGTTGCTTCCATCCTCAAAATTTCAAAGATGGCAGTTCATAAGAACAAGGTCAAGCTGCAGACATTGGTGATAACAAAGTTACAGACTGGCAGAGGGCAAAAATACTATTCATTGACCGGGATGATCAAGGCCTTCGAATGTCACTCAACAACTGTAGGATGAGATCGAGTGACCTACAAAAAGGATAGCTAATGGCAGCTGGGGTTAAGTGCATGGCAAGGATGGTTCAAAACAGGCTCCTCTGGGTGGGGGTGAAGTCATGCAAAGCTAGAAAAAAAGCCCTTCAATGAGAAGCAAAGAAGAGCCAGGCTGGCGTTTGCTAAAGAGCATAAGCTTTGGACCATAGAGGACTGGAGTAATGTCATCTTCTCTGAGGAGTCCAAATTTCAGCTTTTCCCATCACCTCATCATCTAATGGTTAGACGGAGACCTGGAGAGGCCTCCAAGCCACAGTGTCTCGCATCCATTGTGAAATGTGGTGGAAGATTGGTGATGATCTGGTGATCTTCAGTGAGGCTGGAATGGGGCGGATATTTGTTCGTGAAGAACACATGAGTCAAGCCATGTACAAGGTTATCCTGGAAGAAAACTTGCTTCCTTCTGTTCTGACAATATTCCCTAACTCTGATGATTGGGTTTTCCAGCAGGACAATGCTCCATGCCACACAGCCAGATGAATAGAAGCATTGAGCTTGGTAAAGACCATGTACAGCATTTTACAAGCTTGCCAAATTCTGAATAGCTAACCCCAAACTAATTTTACCTGAGGCATTTATGTGAATGAACAGCATGTTAAGCAAGAATAAAGAAGAGCGAGAATCCTCAATCAGAAATACCATCTGTAAAACACACTATAGTCTGACCTGTCACAATATCCAGTTTCATTTTGTTGAGCAAACATGGATTTCTTTCATGTTGGCTATAAACATACGAAAAGCATGCTCAGCGAACAATGACATTCCTGATTGACATGTTCATAGTGATCACAAACCCTCTTTGTCACATATTTTCATTATTGCTAAGCATTATTTTTGTGTTAAAAAACCTATTTTCATTGATATAGTTGGCAACGCAATATAAGTAACATCCATCATCTATATCGCTTATCCGTCAGGGTCATGGGGGTAGCTGGAGCCAATCCCAGCTGACTTCATGCAAGAGGCAAGGTACACCTTGTGCAGATCGCCAATCTATTTCAGGGCTAATATGGGGGAAAAAAGCATTCACACTTATGGGCAATTTAGAGTAAAAAACCGGCGCACCCAAAGGAAACCCAGGCAGGGATGGGGAGAACGTGCAAACTCCACACAGAAAGGCCCCAGTTGGCTGTAAGGTTTGAACCCAGAACCTTCTTGCTGTGAGGTAACAGTACTAACCCCTGTACCACCATGCCACCCCCAATATAAGTAACCGCTTAAACAATAAATAGCTTGTGTCCTATCTAGTTATCATGTGATATCTATGGCTGTGCAGTACCTTAAAAACTAAAACTAACACAAACTAAATAGAAACTGAACGAAAACTAGTCAGTTCCTAAAATTAACTTAAAACTACTTATGCACTTGTAAAACTAACTAAAACTAAGCTGAAATTAAAAAGCAAACTGAAAGACTAAATAAAGATAAATACTATGGAAAAGTTCAAAACTAATAACTGATTTGAAGGATGGGTACTGGGTGTTGTTTTTAATTTAAGATTATTGATCTTAATACAAAATAAACAATATTATTAAACCCATTAAATATAATTATTCATAATTTCTGAGTCGATGTTCCACTAACACAAGACTTCTACTACAGGTATGAAGTTAAAATAAAATTATAGATAACGGTGTAAATATAACCATATTGTTGCTTTGGCGTGCAGTTATTGTTAAACCAAAAGGTTCGGGTTGTAAATTACAATGGCTTATGAACATGATGTTTTAATATTTGTCAGAGTGCAGGCACTTACGGTTGCAAGGGCAGGGGAGAACAGGTGTGTCGCAAACTGTCAACAAATCCAAATCAGGAAGCCGATGTCGTAGTCAGGGATGGTCAAGGGTTGGTCGATCAGTGAACGGGATATCAGAGGGCAGGCGAGGAAACGGAGTCTAAACACGAGTAGTCAGGCAGAAAGTCAGAAGGCTCGGTAAGGTCAAGTACTGGGACACAGAATGATACTTCACGATGTGAGTTTGTGACTGCTGAGCTTATATAGGGGAGTGATTGCAGACTAACGGGAGACAGGTGTACTTGTTAATACTTTGGAGATTAGGGGCGCTGTGGTGTTTGGGAATTGTAGTCTGGAGCGGCCATGTTTGGAGGCTGCTCCGAACTCAGGTTTTCAGCGCTGTTACTGACACACTGCAGTTACTTCTTAGCTTTCTCTTCAGATTATTGTATGTATATTACCACAGACTACACATATATTACTATTGCAAACTGTAAATTAAACCGGAAATGTCTTTGTAAGATATTGGGCCTTCTTTATGTCTTTATTCTTTGGCATGCCAGACAGTGTGTTGTACATCTCAAGCCAATGCATGTATAGGATTGAGCAAAAGTTCGAGGCATATTCTGTAATTTGTTTTTCCAAATGGTAGATTGTTTCATACTCCTTGGAGAGCCTACTACCTTTCTCCTTGGCCCCTTAAGTCTTTTCCACAGTACACAAAGTTATGCATATGCAAAGTTTGCAAACATGTTACATCCACCACACGAATCAGACTTGACACATTGATTTCTGTGCTTTTTTTGATTCCATCTTTAAATTCCATACTCTTGGTTGTCCTATTCATTCTGCACACACATAAATAACATAATTTGTGGGTTGGTGTATGTGGCAGCGGGGGCGTAGCCTAGCGTCAGTTTGTGATTGGCGGGCGGGGCCAGGGAAGGTGAGTGGCAAAGTCAATGCATCTGTGGCTAATAAATTTTGTGTTTGTGTTGTTGCAGTGAGAGAGGATAGAAAAGGAGGGAGAGAGCAGAGAGACGGGGCTCTCCCGACCAGAACCCATGTGTGTGTGTGTGCTGCTTGTGTGACTATGTGTGAGCAGCGAATGAGTAAAGCTGAAAAGCAGAACAATCAGGAGAAATAAAGTGTGTGTGAACATCAGCTGACGCCTGCAGTGCTTCTGTACTCCACCCATATCAGGGACTTATTACAGTGGTGCCGAAACCCAGGAGTACAGAAGGGAACCACCACATCGAGTCCTCCCCGCTTAAGGAGCTCATCCATGCCCTCGCTACCGCCCAGCAGAACCAGCATCAAGCGCTGACTGCCCTCCGGAAGGAGCTAGAGCAACGCTTTGAAGCCTTGATACTGGCCCAGCAGGAAGATCGGCAGGTGTTCCGGCATCTGCTCGTGTCGGCAGGGGCTTCGACCGCCACCACAGGAAGAGAGTGGTGCCACCACTCCTCATATCACCCTCACGAAGATGGGCCCACATGACGATCCGGAAGCCTTCCTCGCTCTCTTTGAGTAAGCGGTCGAAACGTGGGGGTGGCCGCTCAAGCAGCGCGGCACGCCTCCTCCCGCTCCTGACTGACGAGGCGCAGCTTGCAGCGCAGCAGCTCCCTGCCGACCTAAAGAGAGCCATCCTGCAGCGTGTCGGCGGCTCCCCTGAACAACATTGCCAGCGCTTCCGGACGCTGACATTGGAGGAGGTCGGCCGGCCGTTCGCATTCGGCCAGCAACTCCGGGACGCCTGCCGGCAGTGGCTGAGGGCGGCAGACCGCGACACCGACGGGATCATCGATCTGGTGGCACTGGAACAGTTCATCTCTCGACTTCCGGAAGGAACAGCGGAATGGGTCCAGTGTCATTGCCCGGCGTTTCTAGAACGAGCAATCGAATTGGCAGAGGACCATCTGGCGGCGGTTCCGATGACAGAAAGGCCCCCGCCGACCCCGGGGCTCGAACCCAGGACCTTCTTGCTGTGAGGCGACAGTGCTAACCAACTGCACCACCGTGCCGCCATTAGGGAAATGTAAGTAATTAAAAAATACAACCCCAAATCAGAGAAAGTTGGGATGTTATGTTGAATTTAAGCAGTATATAACCAGTATATCCCCAATAAATAAATTTATAAGCAATCAGCTGAGTGTATAACCTCCTGAAACGCGGTGGGGGTTTTTTTTATGTTGGGGTAATGCTATCTAATTAGCTTTAAAAAAAAATATTTTCAAATGTGCACCAATCATAAAGGCAAAATTTCAGTTTGATTGCTAAGTAGTGGCTCTTGCTTTTATTTTTACTCAGCACAGTCCCACTTATTTTTTTGGCTCACAAGACTGAGGTGAATGAATTCACATGTTAAAGTTCATCTAGATGAAGATGGGTAAAGTGTAAGTATCTGTGAGCAAAAACAAATGTCTCTCACATCCTGAATCCTTTCCTCTTGGCTTTTGTGATGAGAAGAATTTTATTCACATTTATTCTGACCATTTCCTTAGCTGAGAAAGCAGAAAAGTGTAGTTTTCAGATCCAGTATTGCTGTAGGAATGGGTAACAAATATACTGGTGTGTGTGGGTGGGGGGGGTTGTACTTTGTCTACTGTGCCAATTATTTTTAGGAGAAAGTAGATAGTGCATGCTCAAAAATTAACTAGAATTCACCAGATGTCATACACTAATCTACCTATTAATTGAATTGTCATGATAATTTTCATATCAAAATGTGTTGCATGAAGAAAGATTTTCTGAATATAGAATAGAGTTTTATCAGAACAAAAAAAAAAAAGTGTAAAACTTCAGATGGTTTGGGATATTGCAGATGCATAGGCAGGTGGGTTAACACAAATCAAGCATAGCGTTCATTCAGGTAGGTGTGCTGGCCGCAGCACAGGAGAGGCTCAGAGAAAACCAGGGAGTGGAGTAAAAGACTGGATCAGGACCTAAATGTTCCCAGCTGGCTTGTGACAGACAGGGGCACTGCTTAAAAGAACCTCCTTCATTCATAGGGAACTTGTGATTGTTGTTGGTGAGTCAGCTGAGAAGGAGGGTCTTTTAAGCAGTGCCCCTGTCTGTCACGAGCCAGCTAGGAAAGTCAAGGTCCTGATCCGGTCT
>JAODTV010000019.1:19955856-19966394 GCA_025399955.1 Galeichthys feliceps
GAGTCCTCGTCTCCATTTTCCGAGTCCTAATGCAGTTAATGCACGAGTCCAAGTCCGAGTCATCAGTGCTCAAGTCCAAGTCGGGTCATGAGTCCTTAAAATTAGGGCACGAGTCAGACTCGAGTCAGAGTCCTGGACTTGAGTACTACAAGCCTGGTTAGTATTAGTCTCACCCTGGAGTTAAATTTGAAGAAAGTGTAGCAATACTTCAATCAGCCCCATACGAGTATTGTGACAGCTTCAAATACTGTCAAGACACACAATTAATTAATGCTGTAATTATGGCTGTGACAAAACCAAATGAACCAATCTATACCTGCCGGGGCAATTTGCTTCAAATCATCAGGTATTTAACACATCCATTTAGGTCTCACCTGGAGATATGAACCTGCTGGTTGCGAATGCACTTTTCAAAGTACTATCTGTAATATGCTAGAAGTATACTATCTGTATATCTGCTGCTGTAGAGCTTCCTGTTATCTATGTTTCGACAACATAACTTCAGTGATACATTACTGTAGAAAGTACTCTTATTAGGCTAATTGATCATTAATTAAGTGTGTGTGTGTGTGTGTGTGTGTGTGTGTTTTCTATTTTTAGAAAAAAGTCTACCTCATTTCACATTAGTTTTTTGACCTTGATAAGCACCTTCGTTCTTGATTTAGAAGCTTTTCCATCGAATCAATAAGGTTGTTGGATGAAACAAAAAAAGGGTATGTCCATGACAATTACTTTTAATATATTCAGAGTTTTCTTCGTTAGAACATTTGGGAAAATCACAGAAATAGGAGAAAGGATGGAAACACACCACACCACGGCTTTCAAATCACATCAGCATATTGTAATTGACCTACACTTCATGGTTCGAACTCTTTATGCATTCATCTCTCTCTCTCTCTCTCTCTGTCTCTCTCTCATTAAACTTGAAAGCACAGCAAAACAAATACATCCACATCGCAGCAGTTCTCAGTGCTTCAAAGCAGACACCCTAATGCTGATCAAGCTAACATGATTGTCTCCATGCATCATATATGTCAGAGTTTGACAGTGATGCTAATGCTAATATAATACGTGTGTACTATACTTGTGTTGGGCGGCACGGTGATGTAGTGGTTAGCCCTGTCGCCTCACAGCAAGAAGGTTCTGGGTTCGAGCCCAGTGGCCAACGGGGGCCTTTCTGTGTGGAGTTTGCATGTTCTGCGTGGGTTTCCTCCGGGTGCTCCGGTTTCCCCCACAGACCAAAGACATGCAAGTTAGGCTAATTGGTGGCTCTAAATTGACCATAGGGGCGAATGAGTGTTTGTCTCTGTGTCAGCGCTGCGATGATCTGGCGACTTGTCCACAGTGTACCCCGCCTCTCGCCCATAGTCAGCTGGGATATGCTCCAGCTTGCCCGCGACCCTGCACAGGGTAAGCGGTTACGGATAATGGATGGATGGATAACTATTGTCTTTGTATTTAGTTACGGCTACAATCGGATCAAAATGTATTCTACTAATGTCAAATTTAGCTAGTAAATTTTTCTTTCAAAGGAAAAATCCTTCTTGTTAACATGTAAGGATCTATCCCATTGAGTGGTTTCTAAATGTACGTCTTGGTTTTAATAACTTGCTTGTTTGCTGAACACAACTATGGCAATAAGTTCTTGTGTTAATCGAGCAGACTCCACTTTTGGATCATTAATCCCTTTTGACTGAGAATGCCCTGCATGCATGGTTTGGCTTCTGGCCCGTCCATAGTTTTAAATACAATACCTACAATTAAAAAGTTTGCTTTTATTGCATTTATTTCATTCCTAGGCTCCCATCTGTAACAGGGAGTGATGTTGCATCCCATTAATACATGTTACAATAGATTATTAGATTCTAATAAAATAGATGAGCCAAAATAATTGGGGATCTTTTTTAATGGGCTCCAACTCGTTACAAGTATGAATAGGTGGGACTTAAAGTAGAAAAGGTTGAGAATCCCTGCTCTATGGGGTTCAGGGCAGGTGAATTGGCTGGCCAGTCATGGACAGAAATATCATGGCCAGCAAACCATTTGGTAGTAGTTTTAGCACTGTGGGCAAGTGCCAAGTCCTGCTGGAAAAGGAAATCGACATCTCCATAAAGCTTCTCAGCAGATGGAAACATTAAGTGCTCTAAAATCTCCTGGTAGATGATGAAGTTGACTTTGGACTTGATAAAACAGTGGAACAATACCAGCAGATGACATTGCACCCCAAATCATCACAGACTGGGGAAACTTCACAATAGTCTTCAAATACTTTGGATTCTGTGCCTTTCCACTCTTCCTCCAGACTCAGACCTTGATTTACAAATGAAATGCAAAATTTACTTTCATCTGAAAAGTGGACTTTGGACCATTGAGCAACAGTCCAGATCTTTCTCTCCTTAGCCCAGGTAAGACGCTTCTGACGTTGTCTCTGGTTCAGGAGTGGGTTGATATTAGGAATGTGACCATTGTAGCTCCTTTCCTGAAGACGGCTGTGCGTGGTGGCTCTTGCTGCACGGACACCAGCCTCAGTCCACTCCTTGTGAAGCTCCCCCAATTCTTAAATCACCTTTTCTTGATAATCCTCAAGGCTGCAGTCAT
The DNA here is from genome assembly GCA_025399955.1 of Galeichthys feliceps. Classification (NCBI taxonomy): domain Eukaryota; kingdom Metazoa; phylum Chordata; class Actinopteri; order Siluriformes; family Ariidae; genus Galeichthys; species Galeichthys feliceps. The sequence goes on from JAODTV010000019.1 coordinate 19,958,455, forward strand.
CCATGTTGCTTGTGCACCTTTTCCAGCCAGCCTTTTCAGTAATGACCGCCTGTAGCTTACCTTCCTTGTGGAGGGTGTCGATGATCATCTTCTGGACAACTGTCAAGTCAGCAGTCTTCCCCATGATTGTGGTTGCGTGTACTGAACTAGACCAAGAGATACATGGTATTTATACTGTTTGAATAGTAATTTACTCAAAATGAAATATCCTAATAATTTGAGATACTAGAGTTCTGATTTGAGGTATAAGCCATAATCATCAAAATTAAAACAAAAAAGGCTTGAAATATTTCCTTTCTGTCCAACAAATATAGAATATATATGAAAGTTTACCTTTTTGAATTAAATTACAAAAAAATGAATTTTCATGATATTCTAATTTTTTGAGATGTAGTAGTATATGGATAGATAGCCAGACAGACATATATAATGGCACTATTTTAATGTCCTCCTGTGTGAGAAAAGTGTAAGGAGATTGCTTACTCAGTTAAAACAGTATTTTAGTGTAATTTTAATGGCCAGCAGTCCTGCTGTCAATGCTACAGATTATAAAAAGGTACAGACAAAGCCACAATGCCTGGTTCAGGTAGATAATATCACAAACATACATCATCCCATTATCACTCATTCTGACTGTATCAAACAGCATGTTTCATTACTTTGTTCACAAGAGAGAAGAAAAAGAACAACAAAACACCTCTCTAAAAGGTTAGAGCTTCATTTTAACAAATATTGCATTCCCTATGGAGCATTAGATTAAATATTCACATATATTCTTTTCCATTTGCAGCGATAGAAGTAGAGCAGGACAAAATAGAGTATTGACAAGTGTCACTCGAGCCATATTGTTTACACAAAACATGCAATAAGAGAAGAATTCTAAAATCTCAAAACACAAGGACAAAAATGGATGAAATTAAAAAAGTTGTAATAAGTGATGGATTGCCTTTCTGCAATATAATCAGCTATCAATATTAATGGAAATACAGGGCCCCTTATTTATCAAGTAATATTACTTTTGATACACATTGATCAGAATTTACAGTTCTTGGTTTTTTTGCGTGACATCCATAAAGGCTCATTTACCAAAGTGCATTAACAGTATCCTTCTGTCAGCAGCACAGAAGCATACAAATGTAGGTAAGGCTCCTGATCTCAGATATAATATCTGACCAGTCTAACACTCCAAGTTGATCACATTGCATTCACCAGCACATCTCAACAGCAGTCTTTCCTCAGGTGTCTTTACAAAATCCACTCAGCTAACTTAAACAGGATTCCTGTAATAAACAAAATTGGAGGAAAACAAAACAAGTGAAAAAAAAAGAACGTCAAGCAATTTTCAATAAAAGATTTCCATCATCCATGTGACTGTGCATGTCTAGTAGCAGTAAAAAATATTTTGGATGACGAAGGCACTTGTCTGAAACACCTTCATGATTACAGAACACTGTTCAACAACTTTGCTAGCCTTGATTTAATACTACTAAAATATGTGAAGTTACTTTTCTGGGCACCTTGTGTTCTCCATGTACAGGTTCACTAATCGGTGGATCTTCAGTCTTCATTTCTCCAGGTGATGCAGCACTTGCCATCTGCAGACTGCGCGTCACTGGGCCACCTATTCTTTCTCGCATTCTCTTTGTGAAATGCTTTTCTTTTTTAGATTGTACTTGTGGTTTTGTCTCAGCCTCTTTTTTGAGAGCCATATTTTCCCCAACACGTTGCATTTTTGCAGCTGGCTGTGATGCAAGAGTTAATGATGAAATCAGACCTGAAGGTTGAGGCTTGCTCTTTCTGCCTTTCTTGCTTTTGGGAGAAGAGTGGTCCTTCTTTGTGGCTGGTCTCTTGACATGCATCTGAGGAATCCCTGTTTTACCACTGCTACCTGATATAACTTCACCTTCCAACAACTCTGAGCTACGGGTCCTTGTTTTCCCCAATGCCTTCACAGCCAGGCCCAAGTTGCCTTCTCGTTTGATTTCAGAATCTGTTGCTCGACTTCGGAGTTTCCGGTTTTTATCTTGAGGCATTAGGGTTCCTTTCTTTTTCTGAGCAACTGGTTTCTGAGGACAACTGCGTGCAATGTGCTTTGCAAGGCTGGCAGCATACGTAAATTCTCGATTGCAGTACGGACATGCTTGCACATCTTGCTCTTCCTCCTGAATGGAGGCTTTTTTTACAGAAGTAGCAGCCTTGTTCTTCTGAGATATAGCTTTCTGGACAAGCTGGGTTTTTTTCTTATTCAGGACAGATATCTTCATCTTGGTGGTAATCTCCTGGTTGAAGTTGAGCCTTTTGGGTTGGCCCATCCTACGGAAGGCACTCTGTCCCCCAATGGCTGCAGCTATGGGTGAGACAACACCATTCTGGGGCTGATGCACTATCTGCCTGAGAGGAATAGGGTTCTTTTTTGGTGTGTACCGTCTCTTATCGCTAGCATTAGCACAAGCCAAAATATGTTTGTGGAGTTCAGGCATGTTGTCAAAGCTATCGCCACATTTGGTACACCTGATTGCTGTGCTGAATGTCTGGGGTATGTTGTGGGTGGTGAAGTTAGTTGCAGAAGATACAGAGCCAGCAGGTGTTCGGTTGTGGTAGGGAAATGGGGGAGGCTTAAAGCTGGGGTAGTGTTGATTGATGCCAAGGCGTACATCTGGACATTTGGGCTTTCCGGCTTCAGAGGCCATAATCTTTATTGTAGTGTACAGCTCTTCTGTGGGGTCCTCTTGTTCATCTCCATCACCCTCCTCTTTAACACTACTACAGTTAAATAATTTACATGAGTCCTGAGGGGCAACATCTACAGTTGTGTCAAGGGTTGAATGTAAAGAATTTCTCTCCATATTCACCTGAGCAGAATTGGTGTAATTCTGAGGCCTGAGCTTGCCATTTTCGACCATGGTGTGAGCATGACTCTGACCAGGATGCAGGTCACTCTGGTGTTGCTGAAGGTTGCAGAGGAAGGCAAACTCTTTGGCACATACTGGGCAACAGTAAATTCTCCCAACTCCATGGAGAGAGGAACGATGCTCCAAAAGAGCTGCAGCATTTTGAAATAACTGCACACAAAACTCACACTTAAATGGCCATTCTACAGCATGATCTATGATATGGTTGCTAAGCTGTTTAATAGAGTGAAAAGGTTCCTCACAGACATTACATACAAAACTTTTTGTAAACGTGTCCCGTTTCAAGTTGCCTGTTCCATCTGGTGTCTTTTCTGGCACGCTAGATGAAACTCCATCATGATTGGCTATGCTTTCAACTATATCTTGAATCATATGCTTATCAGGAACTAGTGCATCATCAGCTAATGGCTCTATATTAGAATTTGCTACTATATTGTAAGAAGATGAAAGTGAGTCCATATTTGAAGCTAAGTGCACAGGAAAGTGAGGGGACTGTTGTTCTTGACACACATCAGTTGCAATATTATGGTTTTGAGGGGAAGGTCCATCAAAGGAACCATTGTGAATGGCTTTGGTGTCAATATTCTTTTCATGCAAAGAAATAACATTGTTTGTATTTTTTATCAAATGTATGTCAGGATCTGAGGTTGAGCCCTTGAGTAGTGTTTCAGATTTGGAAAAGGAATCTGCATTACAATGACTTTTTGTGTCCTCAGGACATTGAGGCAGTGCATCATTTGTTGGAGGTAACTGCTTAGTAGTTTGGTTGAAGTCTTTATCACCATCCACATTTTTCATATCAAGGCATGTTTCTTTTACATTTGGGAACCCTGACATTTCATCTACCATATAACAAACAGGTTTGGGAGACAGTTTGGGAAAAGTAGAATCTGAAAACTGAGAAAGGGGTGGAGGTGAAGGGACTGTGGGCAGAACTGGAGGTGGGGGTGTAGAGGATGTCTGACTAGAGGATGATGGGGAAGAAGGGTTCAGAGTCACAGGGGTCAGGGAAGGTGGAGAGACAGATTCACAAGGAGGGTGTTCCGAGTTCAAACACATACTGGATGGAGACATGCCTGTGGTGCTGCCTAAGGACAAGCGAGTGTCTGGGCTTCCAAGACAAGGAGTGCTATCCTCTCCAGCTGAGCTTAAGCCAGAGTACTCATTCATTAATACTTTTTCCAACATGCTGGTATTGGGCTTCTTTCGCTTGACAGGTGACTGTAACATGCTTGCTTTTGTTTTGTGGTCAGTCACACTCTTATGGTGTATGCTTAAATCCAGCACGGACTCACTAGGTCCTTTGCTGATCATGCCACCTTGTTTACCAACAGCACCAGAAAGGTCAAGAGGCTGCTGATTGCATGAACTGCCTCCACTAACCGAGACTGGCCAGTCCTTTCCAGGAGGACTCATGCAGTCCCTCTGCTCTTTGCTGGATACACTCCAGGAATAGCTCATGCAATGGCTTTCAACCTTTGGCACCATAAGGGCAAAAGTATCCCCTGTTTCAGTGATTGAGCTCTCCATGTTTCCTGATGAGCTGTTCTGTACATGTGTAGGAGAAGCAGTCCTTCTTTTAAATCTTCCTTGAGAAGCAGGTAAAGAGGATACAGAAAGTGGAGTAGTCAATTTATGGCTATCTGTAATTAGAGCAAAGGTCGGTTTCTGACTGTCCTGGGTCTGCAGAAGCTGTTTTAATTTGGGAGAAAGATAAATTGTTTTCTCTTTTTGAAAGGTCAGTGTCTCTGTGTGCTGTGGTAAGATGCTACCTCCCAAAGGTGACAACTGTGAGGAAGAAGAAGATGAAGACACAGTAGATGACATGGTATCAGGTTCTGTTTTCACAGTGGGAAGGAGTGGTGGTGTAGAAGTTCTTCTTTTAGGAACAGATTGATCAATAACTGAAAGCTCTTTTACATGGCAAGGCTGTGTTTCAAGTTGGAGAGCCTGACTTATTTGGGTAGGATTCAAGATGACCGCATCAAGACCAAATAGTGCTGGACTACTTGAATCAACCTCTATGACTTCACAGCTACTGACTGTGCTTGTGGATAGGATCTTTCCATCTATGTAAAGGCTGAGATTCTCAGAGATGTTTTTGGAAACATCAACCATGCTGTCCTCTTGCTCTCCCTCATCTGTGTCTACACTAGGCACATAGATAAGTGGAGGGCTATTATGTGGAGATGCTTCCTGGAGTACTGAGCTCTGACCTTGTTGTAGCTGCTGGGATGGAATATCCTGAAGAAGTGTTCCTTTCCTCCGAACTCCTTTTGGCATGAGATGACGTTCATGAATTCTGCGCTGGTGCCTGCGCATGTTGGTGTGAGTGCCAAAAACCTTGTTGCAATATTTACAAGGGTGCAGTTCTTTCAATTCACCATTCTCTCCCAAAACAAGAGACTGCTCTGGATCAACTCCAGCATCTTTAGCTGAAGCATCTGAGCTTAGGTTAGGTGGACTGTTTTGAGAATTTGTAATGGTGGGGCTTGGAGAGGTTGCACTACCACAAATAGGAGAGTCATTACACCCAGAAGGGTTGAGGATAAATGCTGTTCCAGCAAGTGACCCCAGCCTTTTCAGGCCTTTACTCCCATTTTCGTGTCGTCTTTCGTGCCGGCGCTTGCCTACCTGAGAACCAAATGGCTTGGCACAGTATCTGCATTTAAAGGTTAGGGTCTGATGGTTTCTGATAGTGTGAGTGTTAATGTGATGTTCCAGGCTGTGTTTGGTGGAAAACTGATGTTCACAGTACTGACAATGGTAGTTGACAGCTTGTGCGTCATACTCAAAGTCACGGGCCGATGCGACTTTATGCAATGGACTTTCAGAACTCCCCTTGATGGGGTGGCCAAAAATTGATTCTGGGTCAAGCTGTTCACTCTTGTTTCCTGAGTGTGACTCAGTAGTGCACTCAATGCTCCCATGTGGCTGCAGTTCTCCTTGATCTGACTTCTCTCTCTCCTTCTGCTCCAACACTGCTGTATGAACAGGAGACAGAGAAATGTCCCCGGTCTCTGCAGGGGATATACGTGAAGCTGCAGTCTCCTGAGCTGGACCTGAAGACACAGAGGGTCTCTCTTCCTCTTTATTTATCCCTGAAAAAAATAATTACAGACATCATTTTAGTAAGGAAGCTTTGTAATCACTGACTAATGTGTCTAAACTTTGGACATGCCATTTCCACTTAGACTTAAATATTAAAATATAATGATGTTTGTTAAAAATGCAATTATAGTAAGAGTTTTTACTAAATATTTACTAAATTTAGGCAAAAATAACCAACCTTTATTTGAATCATGCATCTCTGTGACTATAGGTCTTGTTGTGCTCAATGGCTTATGCCCAGATAAGCTTCCCAAACCAGCCTGTCTGGCTTTGTCCAATAGCTTCTTTCTTGCTGTAGAGAGAAAAGCACTGAATTTTCCAATAAACAATCATTTTCAAAACAAAAACTATACTGAAGCCAGCTAAACATTGATGATAATATAAGTGACAGGGACCTGATGTTTATGGTCACTGCAGTTCAGAACATTTTGGAATAATAATCTAAACAAAGTGCCTCTTCTAATATTCATGAAAAAACTTGCATAAAGCCTGCTCCACATTTGAACAAATAAACATGGAGGATTAACACGTCAAATCTCCATCTCAGTGTATATTATATAACTAACAGCAACAAAAAAATTTGCAAAGCAACAGCCAAAAGAAAGCACGGTCAGAAAAGGTCTGCTCTGCTTTCAAAAATCCCTGTTGTAAAACAGCTTTAGAACAACAGTGGTGTCACAATGACAAGGTCATTAAATACCATCCTATTCTATTCAAAGCCTGATTCACACAGACATACCAACTCAGCCATCTTAAATATCTACACGCTTCTGAAAAAAATCCAAGACTTCAAAAGAACGATTTAAAAAGTTCAATAAAGTTCAATTTTGTTGCTATAAACTACATCATGGAAAGGGAACACAAGAAATGTAAGCTGTAATTTAAAAAAATAATGTCTAAAAACAACCGATTTACCACCACAGTATCTTGGGTCTTACTTTCACAAAATAAATTTCTATAAGCCTATTAATGCAGTCTTTGCTACTCCTTAAAGAAGGCTTGTATGAAGAAAGTACCATGAAACAATTATAGCATTCTGTCAGGGCTGAGCTAAAGAAAAACCCAGGGCATTCAAAAAAGTAAAACAATGCAGCATTCTCATCTTTCAACACATCTTCAAAATGTGTGAAACTATAATCTGGATGAAAAGTCTGCTTTTACCCTCCATCCTAGGACCTAACAGCATTTTCCTTCCCCTCATATTTACACAGTTGTCCAAATAGCTTAATTCAGTCTTCTACAGGTGCATCTCAAAAAATGAGAAGAGCATGAAAGTTCAATATTTTCCATCATTTATTTAAGAAAGTGAAAATTTTATATATTCTAGACTCATTACACAAACTAAAATGTTTCAAGCATTTTTCTATTTTAAATGTTGAGAATTATGGCCTACAGCACAAAAAATACCCCACATCATATTAGAATATTTAATTTCGAGTTTGAGTAAAACAGTGCATCTCTCAGTCTAGTTCAGTACACACAACCACAATCATGGGGAAGACTGCTGACTTGACAGTTGTCCAGAAGACAGACACCCTCCACAAGGAGAGTAAGCCATAGGACGTCATTGCTGAAAAGGCTGGCTGGAAAAGGTGCACAAGCAACAATGACTACAGCCTTGCTCTCAAGGCTCAGACAATCTCAGACAATCCTCTGATTGTCAAGTCGATTCAGGAAATTGGGAGAGCTTCACAAGGAGTGGACTGAGGCTGGTGTCAGTGCATCAAGAGTCACCACGTACAGATGTATTCAGGAAAGGAGCTACAACTGTCGCATTCCTAATGTCAAGCCACTCCTGAACCAGAGACATCGTCAGAAGTGTCTTACCTGGGCTAAGGACAGAAAGAACTGGACTGTTGCTCAGTGGTCCAAAGTCCTCTTTTCAGATGAAAGTAAATTTTGCATTTCATTTGGAAA
>JAODTV010000019.1:21505960-21516143 GCA_025399955.1 Galeichthys feliceps
ATAGGTCACATTAAAGGTGGGAAAAGTTTTTAAATTATTTATCTTGGTCTCATTTTTTTTACATCAGAAAAACCTATAATTTTAACAGGGTGTGTACCCTTTTTATATCCACTGTCTGTGGGGCCATCCTCTGCAGTAGCAGGGAAGCATATTGTTTGCAGAGTACAAGCATGCACTCAGGCAGGACTACCTATGACAGCATAAAAGGAAAAGCTAGAATGTGACACTATATGAAGGCACCCTGGGACAAAATGCAGTCAGCCACTCCACTGTCAAGCAACTTGATTGAACAGAGGGGGGTTGGGGGATAGATATCCATATCTTTATGTATAATTGGATTTAAACCTGAAGTGAGCATGGCTTAAACTGGAATGACACACACACTCTCACACTCTCTCTCAGAAATGCCAGTACTGTTAGAATGATTTGTGATGTCTGGTCCTTACTACTTTTCAGCCTCAGCTACATCATTCATCATAGTTCAAAATTGTTCTCATTTTGAGATATTCTTCTCAATATGAGATACAGTTATCAATTTTGTATTTGCCTGTAATATTTTCTAACAAATCAAGTTGGTTCTATTTACAAATACCTAAACAAACCAGTAGCATAATTCAAATTATTCCATTTCTAAATGAATGAATGAACCTTGGTGTGCACCTGTAGTCTCAAACAGATGTCCTGTTAACCTTTCTGGCAAGCCTTCTAAAAATGAATAGTGTGCCTTTGATTTGTGTCTGTATTTGTATCTGTTTAGAACATGTTATGTGTTAAATCCGAATAATGTATGTATTTGTATTCAGTTCTGTCACTGCTACAATGTCTACAGGTGCTCTCTCTCAGTGAGAAGACGATAATGTACTAAGAATGTCCTTGGCATTGGCTTGTTTAGCATAAAAACTTTTCTAAAATACAGATACTGTGCTCATCTCCACTGGAAAATGTGACTCCTAAAGAGCTCTGCACCTTACACGCGTTTCCATTTCACACTTCCACACTGTTAGCTGTAAAGAAGAATTTCTGATATTAATGCAAGCAATTTGTCCAGTCATGCAAAATAGCTGAGAAGGATTACAATTGTCTTTGTTTCAGTTGATAGGACAGGTGGCATGAGCATGAGGGACCACTATACACTCTCTCATACAAGATAAATAGTCATATTACTCAGGAGTCACACACTCCATCATACACCCAAGTTTGCATTCCACTACTCAAAGGAAGGCAACACTATGAGGCAGTAACTGATTATGTGTCTTGACTTATCAAGGAGAGGTTCAGTGATAGCCAGAAAATAATTTGGATGGAGGACCTTTGGTTTATGCAAACAGTAAGAGGAGCTGAGTTCCAGGGCTAAACTCAGGGCTTTTATGGAAAAGTAGAACATAGCATGGCATAATAGTGTTCATAATAATTATATACAGTAATAATGAGAATTTATACTGCTTAATAGATTTCCACACTGCTTCACAGGGAAATGCTTTCATTAAAATTGTATGGTTTTCCTTCAGCCAATGTGATTGCTAACTGTGTATAAACATTCACCATCCATTCTATTAAGAGCACCATAGTAATATTGGGTAAGACCCCTTTTACTCTCATAGTAGCATCAGTACTTCATGTCATGGATTAAACAAGGTATTAGAAACTTTCCCCTGATCCATTCTGATCTGGTCCATGTTAACATGATTGCATCATATAATTGCTGCACATTTGTCACCTGCATATTCATGATGCAAATCTCCTGTTCTGCCACATCCCAAAGGTGCTCTGTTGGATTCAGATCTGCTTTGTGACATGGCACATTATCATGCTGGAAATAGCCATTACAAGAAGGGGGCCATAAAGGGATGCACGTGGTCAGCAACAATACTCAGATAGGCTGTGGCATTCAAATGATGCTTGAATGGTAGTAAGGGCCCCAATGTGTGCCAAGAAAACATTCCCCACACCATTACACCATCAACATCAGCCTGAACTGTTAACACAAGGTATGATTCCTGCTGTAGACACCAAATTCTGACTCTACCTATCTACAAGTCACAGCAGATATAAAAATTCATCAGACCAAGCGATGTTTTTCCTATCTCCAACTGTCCAATTTTGGTGAACCTCTGCCCAGGGTAGCCTCAGATTTCTGTTCTTGGCTAAAAGGACTAGAACCTGATGGGGGCTTCTGCTGTTGTAGCCCATCTGACTCATGATTCAACATGTTGTGCATTCTGAGATGCTTTTCTCCTCATGCTGGTTGTAAAGGGGTTATTTGAATTACTGTAGCCTTCCACAGCTCGAACATGTCTGGCCATTTTCTTCTGACCTCTCTCATCAACAAGATGCTTCCTCCTACAGAATTGCTGCCAACTGGATGTTTTTTTCCCCCTCACAATTCTGTGTAAACTCTAGAGACTGTTGTGAGTGAAAACCTCAAGAGATCAGCAGTTTCTTAAATACTCAATCCAGTCCATCTCACATCAACAACCATACACTGAGACCACATTTTCCCCATTCTACTATTTGATGTGATCATTAATTGAAGCTCTTGACCTGTATCTGCATGATTGTATGCTTTGCGCTGCTGCCATATGATTGGCTGATTGGATAATTGCAAGAATGAGGAGGTGTACAGGTGTTCCTATTACAGTGGCCAGTGCATGTACATTTGGTCAGTAAAGCAAAATGTTCCCATTTTCTAGCTTAAATACTTTAATGTATCATGTATATGTTCATATCATTGCTAACTGACAAACAAGTAATACCAAAAATTTAAGACCTGACTACCCAACTATAGTTGAATTAAGCCCTTAGGATATAAACTGACAAATTTTGCCATTGATATCAATTTTGAAATCCTTCATTGTGACCACCACATCTTAAATCCCAAATTCAACTCATTTTAAATTTAAATTAAGCCTTTCAATGCAGTTTATGGTATGACATGAATAAGATCCAGAACATTATGAGCACAGATTAAATGTAATTATAGGATGTTAAGAAATCCTAATGATTTACTACATTGACTTTATATAATTACAAAATCACTTAAAAATGACAAGTTTTGTAATTTACATGACAGCAAATTGTAAACTATGCAGCACAAACAAAATTATTAGCAAAGACACAGCCATTGTTTAATAACTGGAATGCCAGAGGAAGATTTAATGTCTCAGTCATCTGAGAAGAAATAGGAGCCATAAAGTTTTGATTTACTGTATGTTTCATAATTGAGAAAAGAAAAAAATCTGACTCAAGCATTATGCCTTTGAAAATTCCCCCACTATATCCTCTGTTACTTTCACTGCATGTTTATACTGCAGAGTCATTTCTTAGTGCTCTGCCTATAACTTAATTAAATCTCATAATGACCAATCAGTAATAACGTTTCATAGTTATGAAACATGTTCTATCATGACAAAACAGTCAAAGCAATTGGGACAGTCATTTGCGTTCAGACAAAATATGAGACCCACCTGTATAGTTAGGGTGATTTAGCTTTGCGCAAGATTTCTAGAAAATATGTCTGATAATTGTGAAGCATCACACCCTTAAAATTGTTTCACTACACTAGTACTCCAAGATTCTACCTAATTTGACATTAATAAATAAGTGGTTCTGTGAAATCAGCCATGACAGCAGCAGCCCGATCCAATCATGCCTCCAGCAGCAGTTCTGCAAATGGAGACAAGTAGGCAGGCATAAATCAGAACTGCATGTCAGATTCCAGGTGTGCACATGTGCACCCAAGAATGAGCGATAATGCTCATGTTAGGAGAGAAAGAACTTGGGCACCGCCACCCCATTTCGTTAGTGAATGCTTTAGCAATGATACGATTGTTCATTTTGGGAAAATATTGAGATAATACTTAGTTCAGTGATACACTTTTAGTATTGCTGGCTCAGGAAGATATGCAGTTTCAAAGGCAAGAACAGGAGGAGACTTTTACCATTGTGGTTATAACCTGGCTAGAAACTCCTTGGAACTTAGGTCTATTTTGGTGAAGTCAATGATCCAAGTTCTTCTAACAAAGTAAGATTCTACAAACTTCCTTTTCCACAGATATGAGCTAGGAAGATTATATTTAGCCCTTTAGACAGTCCAGATTAGGCAGAAACAGCATTCAGATGAGGACCTAATGAATGAATGCCTAAATGAATGCACAAATGCATTTGTGGGACTGTTTTTTCAATGGGAAGCCTCTTAAGCAAATTTTCTCCATTGTGTAAGACACCACAGAAGGCATACGAGATGGATAGGGCTGGATGTGAAGTCTGTCTCCACATAATTGTTTTTCTAACACTTCTAGCTACAAGTGTTAAGTTCTCCAAAAGGCTTGCCATTCAGAATGTCACAAACAAGATCAGTTAGAGCCAAAATGAGAGGGCCCCAAGTAGCTTTTTCAAAACAAGATATTGTGATTCAGCTCATGGTGTCCAAGAGCTGATGCCGAGGTTGTTTGGCCAGCTGCCTTTTCAGCGCGGTCACCTATTGAGACGCTTTAGCCAATTCTTAAAGCAAGTGTTTTGCACCAATTATTCAAGGGCAATGCTCAGATCTGTTCGAACCCTCAGTTCGAAATTCCTCTTGACATCATCCTTCAAAACTGAAAAGCTCTCTTCGTCACCCTCCCTCCTGCTCCTGGATAAGAGAAAAGAGGGTTGGAGCGGACAAAATAAATAGCATCCTGAAGTTAGCTGGATTTTGCATAGTTAACATTTCGCTAACGTGCAGGAGCACTTCTCTGGGAGACTGGGCAGCATTTTTGGGGGGCCAGGCGCGTTGTTGTGGCGACAGCACTGAGGAGTGAATGAAGCAGATGTCAGTGTAATCCATCACCCCATCACCCCCCTCAAACACCCTCCACCTCCCCTTTTTACCCAGTGCTGGGACACCCTCTACACTGCTCATCAATTAAAGTTTCTGCACAAGCCCTACCATTAACATGCCAGCACTTTCCTCAGTTCCTTCCCTGCCCCGCAATCATCCTCACAGTAAAAACTGTCAGAGTCATTGGCCAACCATAACTTAGCAGCAACAAATGTTTTGTGGCTGATGACTTGTTACCGCCTAGGTAATTTGAGGGATTGTCATGCCATTGATGACTCTTTTTTTTTTTTTTTTTTTTTTACTTAGAAGAATTCTAGCTGTGTATTCGTTTACTTCATTTCCAATGGAGACTTACACAACAAGCAGAAATATACATTAGAAATATTTATTATACTAGTATAGTGCAAAAGTATCCATGAAAGATTTTGCTTTACTCTGTTGCAGAGTTAATTACAAGAAAATAAGTAGAAGCTCTTCAAACTGCTGAGGTGACTTTTATTAAGACTGTTCAAAGCACAATGTACATTTTTGTTAAATCAGTTATGACAGTATAAGCATGCAGAATGACCAGTTTGGCAAAACATTGCTTGAATTCACTGTCTGTTATTAGAAATAGGACAAAAGGCCTTCCATGAAGCATCATCTCCAATTCAACTGTTCTTTGGTTAAAACTCACCGTCATGTTTTATGTCTTGTTTTAAGTACCAGAGTGTTTGGCCATATCTAGTTTATATTATTGGTCCTACATACAGGACTGCTGTCAAAAAACTGCTGTTGTTAAATGACTATACAAAAACATGAAAATGTGTTTTTTTCTAGTTTGATCAAATGTTTTCATTATTACTGATTACAAACCAGTGATCAATGTACCATGATATTATCAACCCTACGCAGTTTCTAGCTTAGATTTCCTTAACTGTGGAAGTTAGGGAAATTGGAAGCAGGACAGTTTATAACAAAATAAATAAAACACTCATATAAAAATAATCTCTTGCAAAATATATTCTGTTAACTGCTGTTAACTCAGCACATGAACAACTCATTCAGGTAACCACATTCACACATGGTATTCAAAAGCACTAGTTTCAACAGACACTAGCAGCAAAATTGGAAAGACATAATATTTAGTATACATATATAGCAAGAACAGTATCAGTGACCTCAGCATTCCGTATCAGTAGCAAGTGGAGGCATCTCCTGGGTGTGAGCTATCCTGTTCCAAAATGAATTAATCGTTATCTTGGCTTCTCTGCCAACTAAAAAGACAAGAGCCAAGGGAGAGATGTGTGTGAGCTCATGAGAAGGCTATGTGTCAGGTAATATTATGTACAGGTTCTTCATCAAATGATTTCAGCTCACTATTATTTCTATTTGTAAAAAAAAAAAAAAAAAAAAAAAAGGTTGCTCAAAGACTAATTTATTTATTGTGAAACAGAATATATTTTCGGCACTGTTTTAGCACACATTGTTTGGAATGTTCCTGATGGTTAACAGCACTGAAGTACTTAATTCATTTTAGGAGAAGTTAGCTTTCAAGAGAGATGCACATTTCCAGTGTATATTATTATAAATATATTTGGATTGTACTTGGGGGAATTGTACTACAAATGTTTAGCACAAGTAATATCACCAACAACATGGTTAAATGTTGCATGGTTTAAAATAAAACATAAAATCACATGAAAATCAGTAGTTTTATTATTAAATAAATTAATATTAGCCTTTCTTTCTCTAAATAAAATGTTAAATACCATCGATATTATGTCCATATACAGTATGCTTTCATGATGTCCAGAGAAACCAAATATCCAGTTTTATATAAGCTCACTCAAAAGGTTTTCCAGATTTCCTATAAAACAGGATATAGCCAGAGACACCATGCATACATTCCTAATGTCCTGGTCTTCAGGAACACTCTCACGCCACTGTTTAGAAAGCTCTAGGCATCCACTGGTACCAACCACCAAATCATTCCACTGAGCTTTGAAACAAAGCGGAATACATCGCCCACACATCCTCTGGCTATCCTCCAGGTGAATAAAAAGATCATGCTGACCATAGACCCCTTGGAGCACCTTATTCCAAAGTTTCTCCATTCTAAACACATCGGATCCATATCACCCCACACAGGAAGCCTCTAATTATGTTTAGAGGCATTCACAGACCTTCTGTTACATACAGATGAATAAGGAATGTTTTATTTGCAGGTGTATACCTCTGTCCTCTCACTGCATGTGTTGCATTTGACATAACAGCACCACAGGAACTTGCAGTTGCATTGCCACACACGTGAGTATTGGTGCGTGTTGTAGCCACGTCCGCAGCACATCAAGTCACAGCTGTTGGCCTGCTGTGCTGTTTTATTGCAGATCCTGCCCTGAGTGCCCACACTGCCTGTCACTGGGTCTGGCTCACAGTAATTGGGCGACTTCTCAATGTACACCAAGTCAGTGTCCATGGGCTTGCGGTACGAGTAGGGCTTTTTGATCTTCAGGAACGTGGGCCGTTTATTCCGGCTGGCTCGAACTGGCTCCACGTGCACGGCCTGGTAGTACTTATCCTTGAGGATGTAGCCAAGCTGACGGAACTTGGGGAGCGTTGTCCAGCACGTCTTGGTTGTGCATGAGCCAGAGACTCCATGACACTTGCACTCTAAGCGCATGTTCTTTTCTAGGATCTGGAGTGGAAAAACAGAGATTGTTCAGTACCCTGAGGAATTTTATAGGATCCTGAGTTTTTATTCAGCAGAGGTCTATAATTTTAGTCGAAGATAATTATGAGAGTAGGTGCTTTGATGATTCATAGGTTGATCCGGTTAGTCTGTCTGGTGACAGCTTGATGCCTGGAGTGGTTCAATACAAACATTACAATTTCCAAAGACATACTGTGTGTGTGTGTGTGTGTGTGTGTGTGTGTGTGTGTGTGTGTGTGTGTGTGTGTGTGTGTGTGTGTATATATGTTTAGAACTAAATAGAGAGACATGAAAGAATGTCAAAATAAATGTAAAAATGTAAATAAATAATGTCTTTTTTTTTTTTAAACCTTTAATCAGAAACCATCTGACAGTGCAAAACAGATTGTTGGATTGTACATTTCTTACTTGTAGCATTTGTGCCTACAGTGGTGGTTTTAGAGCATATTTCTGGAATAGTTAAACAGGTTGAGACAAAGGTTTTTTTTTTTTTTTTTTTTTAAACATTCCAATTCAAGAATGCAAGGATTGTTAAACTTGCTGTGCCAGAGCCTGATTCACCTCATGCCTTCCCACCTGCACAGCAAGGCTGGAAAACAGCCCACGCGTCGACAGGTTCTCTCCCTCAACTTTTAACAAGCCTTTTCATTTGTGTACAAAACATCTGACACAAATTGTTTCACCAAGCTAAGTATGAGATGCTGACAGTAAGAATCTCTCTCATGTAAGCAGTAGGGTGGAATCAGGGGTGCGTATGATATAAACATAGCCTGAACGACAATCTGCAACTTCTACAACTGTCTGCCTGTGTGTAGTGTACACAGATAAAGCTCAGGAGTCAGGTTTCAGGTGCCTCTGAGCTTCACTTCATTCTGACTATCCTTGTATCCTGAGTCCAACAGGTGAGTTCAACAGGTGAGGATGGGGAGTAAGAAATAACAATATGCTTTTTTCCCCCTTGATGTATGATAATGTGGTGAAACACAGTAATGGGTTTCACTACAACTGCAAATTATGATTACAAATCCTGAAAAAAAGATAACTTGCTGAAAGAAAGATGTGTAAAAGAGAGCCTATTTAGCTATGGAAGAATCTGTTAATGATTGGCATCAGTGAATAGCTTGTTCAAGGCAGTGTAGTCTTTGGCGTGGTTAGTAAATGCTACCTCTCTCTTTCCACTATATGATGATGCTGTTTTTCCCATTTGTGGGAGAAGCCTCACCTAGTGTTTTAATAATTATTTCATCCTCAATGCCTGTCTGCCTCATAGACTTTGTGGAGTCTCCTTGACAATTGTCTGCTCTCTGGGATGTGTATCAGGCTTAGTGTGGACATGCTGCGGATTCCTGATAAACAACACATTCAAAAATCAAATTGAAGTCACATCTGTGTATCCATGAGAGGCTGATACCTCCTTAACAACAGCACTGTGTGTGTGAGAGTTTTTTTCCAAGACTACAATGAGAAGCTATCATCTTTGTCAAGACATTCTGACAATTAAAACTGTACTCAAATCATATTCATACTGTCACCATAATTTTGATGTTAGCTGCCATTTGAGTCTCAATACTATTAAATAGGTCATCATCAAATTCTAGAAATCAGCTCCTGTAAAACCATGGGTCTGAATAATATGTGATTTCAGAATGAGACCTAGTAAATCACCAAAGACAGCTCTTCATAAAGGACAGAGTCCATACAAGAAGGTTATGACCTCATCTTGCCTTGAAAGATTTGATGATCTGTCCAGAGTGCTGAAACAGTCTCCACTCACTCACTACGCAAATATTGACAAAGTTGTTATCACAACAGGTACGTTTTTCTGGAAAGGTAAAGGCACCTACTGTTTGCATCAATGTGTATCCAATTAGTTATAGCTTAGTTTGAACTTTAAGTTGTCAAACCTAATCGTGTGACTATTCCAATAAGCCATCATGCTTAGTCCAATGTCACGTATACTGTACGTTTTAGAGAGTTACCCGAAAAAGGTTTTGTAACATTCAGTGACATCGCTCAGTATAACAAAACCAGTAAATACCGAAGAAAAACTCAAGAAACATTAAAGGTTTCACTATCTCTTGGAACACAAGTGAGGAGATTGAGTGATTACTCAGCTTGAAGTGAATCAGTGCATTTCCACCTAAAAGCCCTTGCTGTTATTTCTTTAAAAAAGCTTTTTTTATACTGACTGCCACCATTTATTTTTTTATCAGCATGATGTTGCTGGGAATATTAAACACAGCAGCTCATTAACATACAGTCAAATTCAGAATTATTGGCACCTCGAATGAAAATTAGCTAAAATTAATATATGCAGGGGTGTATAATTTTAACTATAAACATTTTATTAGTGCAGAATCTTCTGTTTCAAAATTATTGGTACTCCTACAATTGATATTTAGTGAAGCCTTCCCTGGAGAGAATACATGCACTGAGCAACTTCAAAAATGTCTAACAAGGTTGCAGTCTCCTACAGAACATTTGTTAATTATATTCTGACGTTTGCACATGTGGATTGCCCTCTTTAATTCAAACACCTGGTTCTTAAAAGGGTTCCAATCAGGATACTGAGATATTGCTATTACACATTACTGATTAGCACTGTCGCCTCACAGCAAGAAGGTCCTGGGTTCGAGCCCCGGGGCCGGCGGGGGCCTTTCTGTGTGGAGTTT
>JAODTV010000019.1:26286438-26296978 GCA_025399955.1 Galeichthys feliceps
TAGCCTAACCTGCATGTCTTTGGACTGTGGGGGAAACCGGAGCACCCGGAGGAAACCCACGCAGACAACATGCAAACTCCACACAGAAAGGCCCCTGTTAGCCATGAGGTTCGAACCTGGAACCTTGGAATGACATAATTTTGGGCAGAAATCAGGGATTTCACCACAAGATCAACTGTGTCATGTGGCTAATATAGCATGCAAGACAAACTTATCACCAGAGCAAGTAACTAAAGTGATCGGCAGAAAAAATATTGTTTTCAAAGCTACCCAGTTCAAGTCAGTGTCCTCAGAGGGAAACTCCACAGTGAGCTCCAATCCATTCTGAGATTGTTACACTGATGTCAAAACAAGGAAGCTGCTTTAAGAACAATGTAAAATGGGCAAGAAGATTCCCCTGATCAGTTGATCCCATCCTTAGCAGGATGACTCTCCAGGATGATGCTGGGCTGTACCTGGATATGGTCAAGGACTGACCAAAGAATGAGTGGGGCTCCATGTTCAGGCTATTCTCACTGGAGTGGCCCAGATAGTAAATCATAGTCTGGCACCCAAAGGCCAACTGGAGTATCCAGCCATCCGAAGAGCCATGCTCAATTGGGTTAGTCTGTCCCCATAGGAGCACCCTCAGCAGATTTGCCCAATTTGCTCGACCTCTAGCTCAAAATTACTCGCCAAGTGCCAAGGACCCTGTAGGGTTGCAATGCAAGTTGAGTAAGTCAAGTATGAGTTATTACTAAGTCCCAAAGGGCTTCAGAGAAATCCAGCGAAGTTTGGATTGGATAGGTGGATGAATGGTCTCTGGATCATGGGCAGGTTGGGCTCCATATTGATAAGACAGCTGTGATTGTGGCCTGCCCACAACCCACGTACAAAATGGAGGTGAAACAGTTCCTGAGGCTGAGGGGATATTACCATAGATTTGTGCCTAATTATTTGGACGTGACCAGCCCTTTGACCAATCTCTCTAAAAATGGAGTACCAGATCCAGTCCATTTGTTAGTGTTATCTGATTTTTCTCTTCCCTTTGTGCTGAAAAGGATATATTGGACAGAAGACATGGGACCATTCTGTCCCAGGTGTTGGAAGCTCTCCATGCAACAGTCAAAGTACAGAAACACTGAAAAGGAGTGGCCAAAGTGGATAGATCGCAAACAACTGTTCTCAGTTTTCACCCTCTGTCTGGACCATGCTCCGCTGCAGTGATGCCAGCATGTTGATCCTATGTACTTGGCATTGCAGTCTTTTAAGTTCATAGTGGACCACAGGCCAGGGGCACAGATAACGGGGGCCGATATTCTCTCTTCTTATCAGTAGGGTTGATAGTTGAATGCTGGATGGCTCCCTGGGCCTGCATGGGACAGTGGGGTTATGTAGCAAGTGGGGGCATGATTTAAAGTAAGACTCCACTGGGTGGGAGATGTTATTGGCCAACAGAGGAGACAAGGCCTCTTGTAAAAATCTCAAAAACACTCATGTTACTATGGAAAGGCAAACCTTTATTAGCATCTGTATTCTGGCGTACTGGGAACATGGAAATGTTTCCAAGATCCACTGATATTAAATAGTCCTTTAGTGGCAGGGGGTACAAGGGGCACTGAGACACCTACCAGGGCTCTGAGGGCATGACTCTCCTGTCAGTGTGAGACAAACAGCACCCTTGTGATTGTTGGAACATGGAAACTGGGTTGCGGTGACATAAATTCACCATGGGAGCCTTCAGATTAGCTGTGCTGGCTTTGGGCTTTGTGATTCTGAAACCTGCACGCTCCTATCCAGGGCCTCTTTGGGGTCAGGCCCAGCACTCAAAACACATTTTGCAGGGCTGGAACTCATTCATTCACATTAACTCATGTGAGTTGGAAAAAATGTAGATACAGAGAAAATGTGATTCATCTTGTAAAATTGGGGATCTGTTCTTTCACCTTGTCTGGACACATGATGTCTAGAAAATACCAACTCAGTCCTGAAAGTATTACGTTTTGTCTGAGGCAAAGTGGTTGTGAAAAGGTAGCACATGCCATTCCTCCCAGAGCACAGCAGTCTGGCAGTTTAATTTCTTTTCCATCAAAACAGGAGGAAATTAACCATGCAGTGTTTTTGAGGGTGCTTCTCTATGGACATAGACTGGGAGGAAATGTAACTAGGAAGGAATAAATGTTTCTGTTGATTTAATTATTGGTATTTAATTTATATCAAATGCATGTACATTTGAACCTCAACATTTAGCTATATACTGTGCAAGGAGGCATGGTTTGATATTTTTATAACATGATCCAAGACAGGACTTTGTAAGAAAAAAAATTGTTTCTTTTGGTGGTATCCATACTGTATAGAAAGTCTTCGGATAACATCGTGCAATGAAAATCTCAGCTCAGCAGTTCTTGGAATAAAACAGACAGAGAATGTGTCTTGCTGATGAACAACATGTGGAAGATTAAGCAACTGCTGATTAAGCTTGAAAAAATGAAACTCAGGGTACTGCAGCACCCCTCTGTAGCCATGTGCTCCTAATTTTCCACTACTCATAGTTATCCTCATCTCATCAACTTTGTATCAGACTCCCAAAAAAAACAAAATGTGCACAAAAAAACCCTACAGTGCCGTAAGATCCTTTACATTCCTTCCCAATACACAATGTATAAAATTCTGCATGCACATTGCAGTATGCATATGCACCATACAGCAGAGCTTCCTGTTTGTTGGATACATGCAGGTTAGTTGAGTGTTTCATTTTCCTCTGGCTGGCTGTGATGGAGCGCTGTGTGGAAGGTTTGCGGTTGGCCCTGTGTGTAAAGCCAAGCCACACACAAGCTGGTTGAAAGTGGTAGGTGTTACTCTGTGCTTGACAGACATGGGATTTGACTCATCTTGCTCTCATATACTCTTCCAATACATGAACACAGGAGCATTTAGTCATATAACGAAACATGTGGCAACACAAACCAGGGGATTATGAATATGTCGGAGGAGGTTTGAAAGAAAACGCACCCATTCAGATTTCTTATTTTCTCTCTTCAATAAGTGTCAGTCTGAAATGCACTTTAAACCAATTGGCGAATCCAGGCTTACATTCCTGTTAGTTTCATGCACTGCTCACTGGAGTATTCATCGTCCTTACTGGATAATGCGTTATATTGATAGTAACAATATAAAGCTGTTGTTTAATGGTTCAAATACAGACATCTAAAGAATTTCCGATATAAAAAAGATGCACTCTTTTCATATATACCATGACAAAAAGCCTCTGCAGGAGATTTTCAGTCAGATCATCATCACCTTATGTTCTGCAGGAGAGAGACGTTTCTCTTGACACTTTCATGTGTGAGGACCAGAGGGCGCCCTTTAGCCCAAACCTCAAGCACCAGGCTTTCAGGTTTATTAAACTCAACTTCCTTGTATACTATATGTGTTTCATTATCAACTGTCTGACAGTGGATTTTCCATCCTTTTGTTGCTCACATGTTTCTAATACATTGTTTGCTTTTTTATGTTTTGGGGAAAAGACTGAAGTGATTTTGATGGGATCAAAATGATTACCATATGGGCAGGGAGGAAGTGCATACCCATTTTGGAAAGGGAATGTATATGATATATACATATATTGATTGAACAGCACTGGGAAACCTGCCATTGGTTAAATACAGCTGTGAGAAAGTTGAAGAAATATTTGAAGACCTTATTTTATCATCTTTATAAATCATTTGCTGCTTAATGAACCATGTATCTGCTGGAAATACTGGTTTGGCAGGTTGGTTTAATTGTCTTATAAATATAAATACATCATTATATGAATGAATTAGGGTAAAGTGGACTGTTTTTTTTTTTATTTGTGCTTACAATTCAAGCTCATTGCCAAATGATATCAACACACACACACACACACACACACGGACATGTGTTTTGTGTTCTTTTAGGGGTCAAAGGTACACATTCCAGCAATGTGAGCAGCACTTACTGGCCCCTTGAAATAATCCTGAGTTGTGAGTGTTTAGCTACATATAATGAGCATGAAGCTAGATTAAAAAATAAACAGCCTTAACTTAGCTAGTTTTAGACTCAGTATTATATATTAGTTAACTCATGTGTACTGTAAGATGATGAGATGAGATGTGTAAGATGAGACAGAGCATACTTAGTGCTGGTCTCAACCCTGGATAGATTGGGGAGGGTTGCGTCAGGAAGGACATCCGGTGTAAAAACCTATGCCAAATCAAATATGCGGAACAGATCTGCTGTGGCGACCCCGAATGAATGGGAGCAGCCGAAAGAAGAAGAAGTTAACACATCCATTTAGAATAATAATAAGAAGAGGAATCTTTGTAGTATAATCCTCAAATGAAATGGAAACATGGTCTCAATAAATCAAAATGTTATACATCATTGGAACCTGGCACATATTATAACTTATACTTTATTTCCATTTCATAAGAAAGTGTATTGTACAAATGTTTTTACTAGCCACCATAGTTCTCTGTATGCTCCTGAGAAAGTAAAACTTTTCCAGTTACAGGCACTCTTCTTTTATTATATAATAACTGGGGCACCAGAGCATGACCTGAATTGATGATTCACTTCAAATATGTAAACACCATATGTGGGACAGTGTGCTTTATGTAATTATTATGCAGTTCTGGTCGGGACACATGCCTATGGCATAATTTGCTAGAAATACATGCCAATGACATAACAAAAGCTTCAGGTTGTGAAAGTCCTTTGACACTTTTTGCTTTCTGGTAGATGACATTTGGTTGTTGCATAATTTCCCTTGTCTTAAATAATCAGTAAAAGCCTTTATTATTATTATTATTATTATAAATCTTCCTCTTCTTCTTCTTCTTCTTCTTCTTCTTCTTCTTCTTCTTCTTCTTAAATCTTATTATTATTATTATTATTATTATTATTATTATTATTATTATTATTATTATATTATTTTCTTTTATTAAAGCTAATTTAATTAAATTCATTCATGAGTCATTCATTAGTCATTCATTGATCTTCAATGTTTTATCGTGGTTAGGGTCACCAGGAACCCTGGACTTGAGGTGGGAATACACCATTGCACCACGCACACACACACATTCACACACACATATTCACACCGAGACAATTTAGAATAACCACTTACTGGAATGCGTTTTTAGGAAATTGTAGGAAATCAGAAAACCCAGATGAACCCCACACAGACACGGAAGAACGTGAAACTCTGCACAGACAGTAATCCAGGATCAAACTGGGGATCCTGGAGCTGTGAGCCAGCAACAATATCCAATCCACCACCACACTGCCAATTTTACTGATTGTATTTTTCAAATAGGTATTTTGTTGAAGTAAACATATAAAATGCTCATAATATATGAAAATGCACTCCCTGATGTTGAAGAGGATGAGAAAAGGCTATCCACAAATTTGCAAGACAAGATACCTGTTTGACTATAAGTTATTAAGCTTAGTTAGTTAGTTATGGCTGGGTTCTTGCCCGAACTGATAATCATATAATCATGATAATCAAGTTTTTCTCTGTCTAATCAGACACAAGATAAGCCACCACTCTTGTCAGAGCAGTTGGGGGTTAGGCGCCTTGCTCAAGGGCACTTGAGCCAGTCCTGCTGGTTCAGGGAATCGTACCAGCGACCTTTTGGTCCCAAAGCTGTTTCTCTAACTGTTTCTGGTTAGAGAAGTTATTAAGCATATGGCTCTATATTGTGTACATCGGGCCTGATGTGTACAAGGGCTATATGACATCGGTATTTATTGCAAATACTGAATCAAATGTCACTACGCAATAGATTAAAATCCTACATTATAAAGTGCCTGTACCATAGTTAGTGCATGCTGTATGTTTGCATACCTGCAGTATGTATACAAACACATGCTGTCATGCTGTAATTTGACTTTACATCTCTGAAAATTGTAGACACATGCCAGTGTAGGAAAGTCCTCCAATCTGAGCCTGCTTTTGTCAAAATCTATTAAAGCCCAGCTCCCCAGCCTTCATGGATTTGATTATCTGCTCCAGTCAAGCATTAAAGAGGCCTCTGAAGGCAGGGAGAGATGAAGCACTCCACAGCAGGGCAGACAGTACATGTGGATTTAGGAGGCACATGACAAATCAGATGGAGACGCCAAGAGAGACCTTGGTTGGCCACTAGCCAGTGACAGAACACTTTAGGTTTTGGAGGCCAACTGTGTCTCAATAAGGGCTCAAAATATTTGAAGAATAATTGTGCTTTAACACCCTAGATAGTGCACAAAGTAGTAATATATGTTGATGAATTCAGTCATTCACTCTGTATTCTGCTGAGTTCATAACCACCTTGTTATGAGTCAAAGTCAAAGTCAAAGCCAGCTTTATTGTCAAAACCATATGTACAGTACACAGGATTTGAAATTGCAGTGCTCTCTAAGGCCCACGATGTAACATTAATATACTAATAAAAGGGTCAATAAATAATTTTAAAAAATACTAGTTTTTGTATATAATACAAAGAACAGTACTATACAAAACTATACTACACAAAACAATACAATACAATAATGGTACTGTGGTATATCAGCAGTGAGCACATAGCAGCAGGCTGGTTGTGGTGACAAAAAGTTAAAACCATGAGACCAGCCCTTCATGTTTTTCAAAAGATTTTTCAAAATGTCAACTTAGTTGGCAGCTTAGATGGGACCAAACTCTGGGAATGGTCCTCTGGGACCTGGTTAATTGGGACAGTTCCATAAAAAAATAAAATAAAAACATAATGAGAAAAACCTGGCATGTGGAAGAGACACCACTATATCACAAAAATGTTCAGCAGCAGGCAGTGAGCAAGACCAGCTACCCCACTGAGTGGACTAACGATGGAGCGAAAAGTGTACAATTATTGGGCAGGGCTTTGGAGTGGGGTTGCAGGAATTTTAGGAAGGTGGAGGAGAAAACCTTGAAAGGGAGACGGTGGTGTATTTACAAAGTTTTTGGCAAAGTCACAGTGTTACAGTGGCTCGCTAACAAAGTGAGCTAGAAGAAGGGAGTGCCATTTAACTAAATCAGGTAGGAGTGTTCCTATGTGGTCTGTAATATGTTCGAGGAAATTGTAAAATTACAGCGTTTTATGTTTTTCTTACTCATCTGCATTAAGGCCACTTTGTTCAAAATTTCCCTCCCTCTTTTGTGGATTTGATTCCAAGAAGACTTTACACTCACGGGATGGAAATTTTGCATATGGATTTTTGTTTGGTTGGTTGTTTTTAGTTTTTACATTGCTTGAATTCACTGGGATATCTTGTAATTAAAAGGACGTGTATTTTGCACATTTTTATTTAATGCACAGTCGATGTAGGAAGGCATATAGTGTTTCTTTGCTCTTAGCTTGTATCTACACATGCATACCTTTGTTGTTTTAGACTTTCTACTTTGCACTCACATTAAACTCTATATTCATTTTATATAACTTCTTTACATTTTACTTTATTTTGTTTTCTCTTTTAATGAATTTTCCTGATTTGTTGGAATAATTTTGAAGGTGACCACATGCATTCTCCTCCAGTTCCTGAGCATCTGACATTTTTCATGACGATGCACCCACCTTCTCTCCTGTTGATGACAGGATTCCTGCACCTTGCTTTGGCTAATGGGGTTGACCAACTGTCCTGGGTCTACCGCATGAAACCCTTGGAGCCTGACAGCACTGGAGGGGATTGTCCAGCTGAGTGTGACTGCCCTCCAACCTTCCCCATTGCCATGTACTGCAACAAGCGTAGCATGAAACACATGCCATACATCCCCTCTTGCATGAAATATATCTACCTTCAGCACAACCTAATAACTACAGTCTCAGACAAAGCCTTTATAAATGGCACCAACTTACTGTGGGTCATGTTGCATGAGAACCAGATTGCAGAGATAGGAAAAAGGGCCTTTGCCAGTCTGGTGAACCTGGACCACCTGTACTTGAGTGGCAACAACCTGACTGAGGTGCCATCCAACCTTCCTCACTCTTTACGTGACTTACGTCTCAACCACAACAAAATTGACAAGGTGTCACCCAATGCTTTTGAAAGCATGGAGAATCTGATCACCTTGCTACTCAACCACAATGCCATCCAGGACATGGGCAGCACTCTGAAGGGCCTGAAGTCCCTCACCTTGCTCGATCTGAGCAGAAACCAGTTGAAGAAAGTTCCAGATAGCCTGCCTGCCATGCTGCATCAGCTCTATTTGGGCTCCAACTATATTGATGCCATCCCAGGGAACTTCCTTCACCATTTTGCCAACCTGCAGTATGCGCGCTTATCTCACAATGCCCTAACAGATAAGGGTATTCCACTGAACACTTTCAATGTAAGCAGTCTCGTAGAACTGGACCTCTCCTTTAACAAACTGGAGAGTATCCCAGCAGTTAGCACCAGCCTTGAACACCTCTATCTACAAGCCAACCAAATCAAAGGTATGGTTGTTTTGGGTTCACATCTTATAGCCCATGTTTTGAGTTTTTTCTGTGAAGAATCTTCAGTTTTGCCACTAAGTAATATGTTTGTTTTTGTTGGTTGAATCTCTTAAAAATGTTTGTCAGAAATTATGAAACAGAGGATTTCCCTGTTAGGCAGTGTTCCAAATATATATATAAATATATATATATATATAAAACTTGCCTTGCCTCCTTAGTAATTGATAGCTATGTTCCACTTGGGTAAACTGGGTAAATGCCCATGATTGATTTCATGTCATGTGATAGACATATTTATTTGTCATGCTTGAAACTTGTTTTGACTAGCTTCAGTTAAATCCTTGAAACTTATTTTTGCTCACACGTGTGCGCCCTGTTTTTCACAAGGCTACCCCACTCAGTAATATTCCATCACACATTGAAGCTACCCTATCACACTCAGCCAACTCTGCTTTCTGATATTACGTTTCCCAATCATATTGCTACAATACACTCTTGAATGTGGATATATAATCATGTTTGTCCTTCAATAAACTGAGAAACATCTCTGAACTGCTGTGTGTCATTGATTGTCGCTCCCAGATCCGTGAAGCAGAATCTCCTACGCGGCAGAGGACTTATATTTCTAGATCGCTCATACTTTATAAATTCAACCTTCTTCAGTACAACCAAATGAAAATCTATCATCTTGGTTTGCCTTTGGATTATTAACTCATATGCAAATCATGGACCTCTTGAAACTTGATAAATAATCTGATTTCTTTGCTCGATCACAGAATTTTCCCTGGGCAGTTTCTGCAGTGTGGTGGATGTAACTAACTTCTCCAAGCTAAAGGTCCTGCGTCTGGAAGGGAATGAGATCACGCGTAGGGATGTCCCATCTGATTCAGCAATGTGCCTCCGCTTTGCCTCTGACATCGCCCTGTAACTGTTCCAACAGAGCAACTGTGCATTGTCTTCTCTATTACTAGTCCACCAAATATTCAAACATTCTTACTGTTTACTCCATGTTTATTTTGAAATTTAATACTGATTATGTTTATATTTCTGCTGTAGCAAAGGGGTTTATGGTGATACATGCGTATGTGTTTTGACCCGAGTTTTGGGTGTTTGTTTTAGTATGCTTTACATTAGCCTACTGCTAAGACTTATGTGTACAACACTGTTATATGTGTGCATATACCTCTGCATGTTGGTCTGGCCTGCATGTTTTGAAGTAAGAGCAAAAGGAAAAGATGTGATGAGTTGTTTCATTTTCTCATTTCAAAATTATCTGTTTACTTTCTGAACATGTCGCGCTTAAGAATAACTAGAAGATAATGTATTTTTTTAATGTTAATTATGGATTATATGTCCTGTAGGTAGCGGGTTAGGAGACTATGTTCTGGACATGTTAAATTTAACCTGAGTAAATGAAAGTAATAAATATTTTAAGAAGAAAAACTCTGTGAATCTTTGTATTGCGTGTGTGATTACTGACTTCCCTTCCTCAAAAGACCACAAATGTCATAATTTTAAGGCTGTATGTAGGTAAACACCAAGTCAAAGACAAATCTGTAGGCAAAAACAAATGTGCCTTCCTATACCTAAACATCAATAAGGAAATTTGGCTCCACCTTCTGGTCACATGAGTTTGCTTATGGATAATGAAAAGAAAACTTGACAATCTTACATATACATATCAAACGTATCATACATTTAATTTATTTGTGGAACAAATAAATGAGGTGGAACTAAATACAAACACAGAGCTGTTAAAGTGAACACAGAAGCTAATACAAGTTTCCATCAATTGACCAGAAACAAGTGTAACTTATAAACAAATGTGAATACTTACAATACTAATACTTTAAGTTTTATATACAGTACTATGCAAAAGTCTAAGGCACATGTAAAGAAATGCTGTGGACCAAAAATAGCTTAAAAAATAATGAAATGAAATGTTTCAACATTAAAAAATACTATAAACCAGTATTTTTTACTATAAAATCAGTAAGCCATAATAAATGAAACAAAGTCAATATTTGATGTGAGACGACCCTTTGCTTTAAAAAAAAAAAAATAGTAGTCTCAGGTACAATGAGTGCAGTTTTATAAGGAAATGA